>JBAKBP010032076.1:0-23631 GCA_037953745.1 Lithodes maja
CTACATTCCACTCATCAACAAATCATAAATCATACTACATTCCACTCATCAACAAATCATACTACATTCCACTCATCAACAAATCATAAATCATACTACATTCCACTCATCAACAAATCATAAATCATACTACATTCCACTCATCAACAAATCATAAATCATACTACATTCCACTCATCAACAAATCATAAATCATACTACATTCCACTCATCAACAAATCATAAATCATACTACATTCCACTCATCAACAAATCACTCGGCCATACATAACACCAATAATATTTTCACTGGTTAGCTGTGATAGCCATTACACCAGAAACAGCCTATGATCCCCTAAATCCTTCAATATATACATAAACTCTTAGTAATCCCTATCCAATTAATTCTAAATATGAACAAAATAATATGGCACAAAATCGAAAGGATATCCATTAGTGAGAGGCAAAACCCACAGCTTCATAACTAGAAAGGATAACGGGGGTAGCACACGAGAGCTTTTATCGTCAATTTCGATGATCCACATATTTCCAGCAACATTTCCAGGATATGTTGCATTGCCGTCGGAAACTAGATTGAAGATAGGCCTAGATATGTTTTTGTATTTATGTGACGGAATTGTTAAAATAAACTAACCCAGCAGAGTTGCCGGTACAAATTGAATGACAATGTGCTTATGTGATACCGGCTTAGGTGGTGTTACAAAATGTGTAATAGTAACAACAGTGACATAGTTAATTTGACATTCATGAGTATTAATAAGGTTACACCCATTTGAATCTTTAAAGCTAAGTTCTGAAGCATCTGGGATATACTGAAGCATTTGGGTTCAATACTGACTCACATGGGTGCGTATTTGCTAGTGATCATGACTGTACGGTCGGCGACAAATGTCCTGCTGCCTCTCCTGTCTCACGTTGACCTGCGATATTAACCCTTTCACGCATTTATGATGCAGAGGTTGCCAGATTAGAAATGAGAAATAGAGTTCTCTCACTCTTATAATTACCTCTCCAAAATTAGTTTTCTGCCCACAGCTAACTCAAAGACAACTGCAGAAGTTGAAGTAACTAAACTAAAGGTTTCTAAATACCCCTGATGGTAACAAAGGCTTTAAAGTATCCCCAATAGGCTCAAAATCGCATCATATGTCGGAGAGGGTTAATAGACTTGAGAATGTTAGGTGTACAAAACACACCTCACATTGTGCCATCTGTTGGCAGAAATATGCATGTTTTGTACACCTACCATTCTGGAGTCTAGGAATATCACGGGTCACGGTGAGGCAGGGGAGGGGACAGGACTTTTGCCGCCGACTGTACCTAATATAGGCAAGTTTTTAGTTTGTTCCCTAGACCCCCTTTCAAGATAAATTTGTACATTTTTCGGACAATACACGTAACCCTCTTCAATTGTTACATCTCTAAACACATTAAAATATGATGATCGTTAGGCTAAGTCATTAATATACCATGATAGTGAGAGCTTTAGTAACGGTAATGATAATTGAATGGTGAGATTAACCCTTTCAGTAACGTGGTGCCTTTTGACATTTTGTTCTTGGTAACACTAGACGATGTTATGCAGCTCAAGACGTACCTCTAGCGATTCAAGAGTTAAGGGGGCCCACCTCACTGTTTTTCTGTTTCTCTCCCTCTCTCTTTGGCTTGTATCCATTCGGCCCCATTCAGCCTACTGTTTTAAGACGTTTACCCCCATCCAGGTGTCAATATTTTTTTCTGGCGAGCGGTAGCAAACCAGCATATATATATATTTGTTTTGAAAGCAAGCTAAATTTGTACGTTTTCGATATTTTTCTCCGGCGAAGCTGGATTTCTCCATACAATGCTGGCTCGCTATCGCTCGCCAGGAAGAAATGGACACCTGGATGGGGATAAACGTCTTAAAACAGTTGGCTGAATGGGGCCGAATGTATAAAAAGCCAGAGAAAGAGAGAAAATAAGAGAAAGAGAAAAAAAGCCCCCTTAAGCCAGAGAAAGAGAGAAAATAAGAGAGAGAAAAAAAGCCCCCTTAATAGCAATGACTAGATTGACTCTTTCTTTATGAGGACGCAATTCTACACTATAATTGGGGTACCATCAGACGATTGTATGTAATTTAGGAAGGACCTCAAGGAATCAGAGGTAAAAACTTTGTCAATTAACTCTCTAGCCCCGCAAGTTCTTCCTAAGCTGAATACAATCGTCTCCTGATAGCCAGAATAAACTTTCCAAACGCGTCATAATACTCAAACAGTTAAGTTATGGTATTCAGTGTGTGTGTGTGTGTGTGTGTGTGTGTGTGTGTGTGTGTGTGTTTGTGTGTTACTCAGTTACTCAGTTACTTGTTCGTCAAGGGGAATCCACGCAATGCGAGCTAAGCTCATTATTATCGCGCCTCCTTAACTGGGAATGTATTGCGTGAAATGCATGTTAGGTGTTTTATGTACTGTTGGAATGGCTGTGGATGTGTGTGTAGTCTGTATTTAGCCAATTGGCGACATCGGAAACGAAGGCTTAGGGTGGATCTGTATGGTACCATTCTCACTATAGACGGTACCGTCTCGCCCGAAGGCTTAGGTAGCCATCAGCTTAGGTGAACCATATGATACCCATCTCGCCTTGTACCATTTTTGCCAACCCCAGATGGGACGTCACAACGTCGTCCACTTATTCCAGGTACCTATTTACAGCTAGGTGAACTGAGGCTAACACATGAAAGGAGACAAGCCCAATTTGTCTCCGCCCGGCCGGGGATTGAACCCCCGACCCCTCGTGTGTGAGACGAGAGCTCTACCTACTAGGCTACAGGCTGTGTGTGTGTGTGTGTGTGTGTGTGTTACTCAGTTACTCAGTTACTTGTTCGTCAAGGGGAATCCACGCAATGCAATGCGAACTAAGCTCATTATTATCGCGCCTCCTTAACTGGGAATGTATTGCGTGAAATGCATGTTAAGTGTTTTATGTACTGTTGGAATGGCTGTGGATGTGTGTGTAGTCTGTATTTAGCCAATTGGCGACATCAGAAACGAAGGCTTAGGGTGGATCTGTATGGTACCATTCTCACTATAGACGGTACCGTCTCGCCCGAAGGCTTAGGTAGCCATCAGCTTAGGTGAACCATATGATACCCATCTCGCCTTGTACCATTTTTGCCAACTCCAGATGGGACGTCACAACGTCGTTCACTTATTCCAGGTACCTATTTACAGCTAGGTGAACTGAGGCTAACACATGAAAGGAGACAAGCCCAATTTGTCTCCGCCCGGCCGGGGATTGAACCCCCAACCCCTCGTGTGTGAGACGAGAGCTCTACCTACTAGGCTACGGGCTGTGTGTGTGTGTGTGTGTGTGTGTGTGTGTGAGTGTGTGTGTGTGTAACCCGGAAGGAGAAGACCAAGTAGTGTGTGTTCGTATTTACCTCCACCTCTTTCATGTGTGTTTGCACAGATTTGTCCTCGTGTGTGTGCGTATATGTGATTCGACATGTGTGTGTGTGCAACAAGAAGGATAAGGGTAGTGTGTGTGAACGTTATAATACAATGTACATTTATGTATGCATGTGTCAATGAAAATTAGACGCGTGTGTGCGTGTATCTGATAGTGAGTGTAGGTGTATATTATATGCATTTCTGTTTGTCCATTTATGTGTGTGTGTGTGTGTGTGTGTGTGTGTGTGTGTGTGTGTGTGTGTGTGTGTGTGTGTGTGTGTGTGTGTGTGTGTGTGTGTGTGTGTGTGTGTACGTTCCATAATGTTGATGTAAGAGGATTTGGGTGAGAATGCATAAGAGGGCTCATGTGTGTGATTGCATACGTGCAGGTGAATACCTGTGCGGGAATATATGGTGTGTTTGAATGAAATGTATGACTATGGGCGTTTGCAAGCATATACTTTGGCCTTACAAACCACTCGTAAGATTGGTTATTTGATCAATATCTCAATAACTAAACTGCTTTATTTTCCTTTCTTTCTTTCTCTGGACCTGGGTAACCAACTATCGAGTATATCTTCCCATAATACTGTATATTAAAGTCACTTTTGGAGTCTATGCTCTTCCATATTTAAGCCGGTATCACACGAACACATTCTTTATATGTTATTTAGCTTTAATCGTCAACACTGGCCTGGTAGCTTATGAGGAAAAGTTTTAAAATAATTTTGTCTCCAAATAATGTTGTCTCCTAAATTATTCTAGCCATCTATCTTCAGTCTAATTTCCTAGACCAGTGTAAAAGATCCCAGAAATTTGACCATCAAAATGTTGACCATCGAAAGTCGAGGATAAATGGTCTTGTGTGATACCCCCTTTGGAGCTAGTCAAAGGATATACAGTGTATCGCCTGCATAAGATAAATACACAAATAAGAAGTAGACAAATATAACAAGGTAAATCAGAAACAAATTATAACAGTAGAAGACCTAAAATTACCACTATTGACAACTCTATTCGGTGTTACGGTTTAGTATCTATAATCTACCTCTAATTTACGAAAATGAGACAGTTATTGGCTAGTTGTTGTTGTTGTTGTTGTCGTTCACTAAGCTGCCTGGCCGAACAGCCCCGAGTCCCTAAGGAAGCCATGGCTACGGTCGGGCTTTCCCACAGGGCTCTCAAGGAGTGTAGATTATGTTGTTGGCGTAAGTGAATGTGTGAAATGCAGTCTTCTATGATGTGTTTAATGGTATGGGGTGCTGTGTTTCATCCCGGCCAGGTGTCGTCGACGAAGCTATCCAGTCTCTTCTGATAGCTCAGAAGAGCTGGATGGTGCCCGCATCTCAGCCTGGCCAGGTGGACTCTGTCCTCGTGAGGAAGGGAGGATTCAGAAGGATGGATTTCGGGGGGTTGTGCCTGAAGCTGCGCGTTGTCTATGAGTGAGTGGATGGAACGGCGAAGGATAAGTATGGATGTGCTTCTGGAAGCTGGTTTGGGGTGGGCAGGGAGGGAGAGATAACAGTATTTGTGTGTGATACCGTGTGCTGGATATTTGTTTTGATATTTCTTGGAGTTTGTGGGTGTGTTGCCATGTAGTGTAGTGGGTGGTGTTGGTTTGTGGAGGCTGCAGCCAGGAATTGAGTGCCTCTCATGTCCAGATGGTCTTTCTTAAAATCGACAAACTAATGGAACGAACATCTTAAAATCTCAAAACTAATGGGACTGAACATGAGGGAGAAGGAGGTCCAGAAAAGTCCCGTACCCCCCCTTAAGGGCATGTACAGGTATTCACCTTTCACTAGAGAAATAATCAGGCTTGAAATAATGGAGGTAGGACACTATTTTTGACCGTGACTGTACAAAATACACCTATATAATCCATTACCACAATGATTGCCTAATATCTCCTGATAATATATCAAATTTCCGTTTGGCAGATTTTATATTTATTTATGTTTTCTAAATAAATATTAATTCACCGCAACATCATCTCCCCTCCCCCCAAATAACAACATCACATCCCCTCCCCCCAAACATCACCTCCCCTCCCCCCAAATAACAATTAAGTAGATGAAATCTTCAAAATAGGAAATAGACAAAATATTATCATAGACAATATCTCTGATGTCTGCCGTGTTTCAAGTATCTACGTTATAGTATAATGCAATTATTACTTGGCATTTGAACATTTAGAAAAAAATGGTATAAGCGGTACACTAGAAAAGGAAGGTGTGTGTGTGTGTGTGTGTGTGTGTGTGTGTGAGTGTGTGTGTGTGTATGTGTGTGTGTGTGTGTGTGTGTGTGTGTGTAGACAGTCAATTACATAGAACATTATATCGCATAATGTTTATAGCTCGTGGGTGTGTACATTTCATTACGTGTGTGTGTGTGTGTGTGTGTGTAGCTACCCAATTACACAAAACATTACATCTGGTAGTATGTGTAACTTGAAAGGTCGTGTGTGTGAATTTTATTGTGTGCGTATGTGTGTATTTGTGTGTGCGCGCGCGCGCCTGTGTAACTGTATGTGTGTGTGTGTGTATTTGTGCGTGCGTTTTTGTGATTGTGTAACTGTGTGTGTGCGTGTAGCTACCCCATTACACAGGACAGGACATCGGGTAGTGTGTGTATCTCGTATGGTAGTGTGTGTGCATTTCATTACGTGTGTGTGTATGTATGTGTGTTTGTGTATGTGTATGTGTGTGTGTGTGTGAGTGTGTGTGTGTGTATGTATGTATGTGTGTTTATGTATTTGTGTGGTGAGTGTGAGTGTGTGTGTGTGTGAGTGTGTACCTACTATCACTGTGTCTGTATAATTAACCTGAGGATATATAAAGCCGAGGTTCCCTTTAAACACACTAACTCTTACCACCTCACTCTCGTCTGCTCTCTCTTACAGTCTTTCACTGGTGTATATAATTATATATATATATATATTGAATATTCCTCGACACACGTGAACAAAGCTTAATTACGCTTTGTTGTTGTGCTTCATATTAAAAGAGGAAAATATCCCTATAGTTGGAAAGGTGGGACTGGATTATAGAGCCTGGCTGTAGATATAAATGTTTCTCTGTGCTGCCACACAATGAATACAGGCTTTGTTACCATTACACTGTGGCTTGATAACACGTATGCAACATACTGTATATTCTTTACAGAAGTAGAGAATAGATTATATAGAAAATAGTCTTCAATACAACAGGTATTATCAAAGTGTACAAAGATATACAACAGGTACAGTATATCATAGTGTACAAAGATATACAACAGGTACACTATATCATAGTGTACAAAGATATACAACAGGTACAGTATATCATAGTGTACAAAGATATACAACAGGTACAGTAGATCATAGTGTACAAAGATATACAACAGGTACAATATATCATAGTGTACACAGATATACAACAGGTACAGTATATCATAGTGTACAAAGATATACAACAGGTACAGTATATCATAGTGTACACAGATATACAACAGGTACAGTAGATCATAGTGTACAAAGATATACAACAGGTACAGTATATCATAGTGTACAAAGATATACAACAGGTACAGTATATCATAGTGTACAAAGATATACAACAGGTACAGTATATCATAGTGTACACAGATATACAACAGGTACAGTATATCATAGTGTACAAAGATATACAACAGGTACAGTATATCATAGTGTACACAGATATACAACAGGTACAGTATATCATAGTGTACAAAAATATACAACAGGTACAGTATATCATAGTGTACACAGATATACAACAGGTACAGTATATCATAGTGTACAAAGATATACAACAGGTACAGTATATCATAGTGTACACAGATATACAACAGGTACAGTATATCATAGTGTACACAGATATACAACAGGTACAGTATATCATAGTGTACACAGATATACAACAGGTACAGTATATCATAGTGTACAAAGATATACAACAGGTACAGTATATCATAGTGTACAAAGATATACAACAGGTACAGTATATCATAGTGTACACAGATATACAACAGGTACAGTATATCATAGTGTACACAGATATACAACAGGTACAGTATATCATAGTGTACACAGATATACAACAGGTACAGTATATCATAGTGTACACAGATATACAACAGGTACAGTATATCATAGTGTACACAGATATACAACAGGTACAGTATATCATAGTGTACACAGATATACAACAGGTACAGTATATCATAGTGTACAACGATATACAACAGGTACAGTATATCATAGTGTACAAAGATATACAACAGGTACAGTATATCATAGTGTACAAAGATATACAACAGGTACAGTATATCATAGTGTACACAGATATACAACAGGTACAGTATATCATAGTGTACAAAGATATACAACAGGTACAGTATATCATAGTGTACACAGATATACAACAGGTACAGTATATCATAGTGTACAAAGATATACAACAGGTACAGTATATCATAGTGTACAAAGATATACAACAGGTACAGTATATCATAGTGTACACAGATATACAACAGGTACAGTATATCATAGTGTACAAAGATATACAACAGGTACAGTATATCATAGTGTACAAAGATATACAACAGGTACAGTATATCATAGTGTACACAGATATACAACAGGTACAGTATATCATAGTGTACAAAGATATACAACAGGTACAGTATATCATAGTGTACAAAGATATACAACAGGTACAGTATATCATAGTGTACAAAGATATACAACAGGTACAGTATATCATAGTGTACAAAGATATACAACAGGTACAGTATATCATAGTGTACAAAGATATACAACAGGTACAGTATATCATAGTGTACACAGTGATATTCTATACAACATGGGTACTCACTTAAGGGATGAGTGATAGGTTTCCATTAAGGGAGCCCACCTCGCTTTTTTTTCTCTTTCTCTCCCTCTCTCTTTGGTTTGTATCCATTCGGCCCCATTCAGCCTACTGTTTTAAGACGTTTACCTCCATCCAGGTGTCAATATTGTCCTGGCGAGTGGTAGCGAGCCAGCATACATATATTTGTGTTTTGACAGCAAGCTAAATTTGTACATTTTTCGATAGAAAAATTTCTCCGGCGAAGCCGGATTTCTCCATACAATGCATAGTGATAAACGTCTTAAACAGTTGGCTGAATGGGGCCGAATGGATACAAGCCAGGGAAAGAGAGAAAAGGAGAAAAAGATAAAAAAAAACGGTGACCCCCTTAACTATAGGTCGTGAGGGTATGTCATATAAACTAAGTGTAGGTTGGATCAGGGTAGACCATATTAATTAAATATGTCAGATCAAGGTAGGTCATAGTAGAGATCCTATAGTAACTCTAACTATAGGATCTCTAGGTTATAGCAGTAAGGTTAGGTCATAGTAGAGATCCTATAGTAACTCTAACTATAGGATCTCTAGGTTATAGCAGTAAGGTTAGGTCATAGTAGAGATCCTATAGTAACTCTAACTATAGTATCTCTAGGTTATAGCAGTAAGGTTATGTCATAGTACAGATCCTATAGTAACTCTAACTGTAGGATCTCTAGGTTATAGCAGTAAGGTTATGTCATAGTACAGATCCTATAGTAACTCTAACTATAGGATCTCTAGGTTATAGCAGTAAGGTTAGGTCATAGTAGAGATCCTATAGTAACTCTAACTATAGGATCTCTAGGTTATAGCAGTAAGGTTAGGTCATAGTACAGATCCTATAGTAACTCTAACTATAGGATCTCTAGGTTATAGCAGTAAGGTTAGGTCATAGTACAGATCCTATAGTAACTCTAACTATAGGATCTCTAGGTTATAGCAGTAAGGTTAGGTCATAGTACAGATCCTATAGTAACTCTAACTATAGGATCTCTAGGTTATAGCAGTAAGGTTAGGTCATAGTAGAGATCCTATAGTAACTCTAACTATAGGATCTCTAGGTTATAGCAGTAAGGTTAGGTCATAGTACAGATCCTATAGTAACTCTAACTATAGGATCTCTAGGTTATAGCAGTGCCTCATTTACACTGAGAGCAATCCAGCTAGCTCTCACAAACACCTCCTCCTCCTATCCACTTCACTACACTAAACATGCACACCACACTTCATTCCTCCACACCAAAATTAAAAAAACACAAAATGATGAATTTTAGCCCAGCCTCGGAGTCCCCAGGGGGGGGGGGGGGGACCTTAATGCCCCCTCATCCGACCGACCATCCCCTGACGACCCCACACAATTACCTGGACCTTGGCCTGTTACTCTTTCTATTAATTTCTGCAACATTCGCGGACTTTCCTCTAACTTTCACTCTGTTGAGCACCATCTCTCCTCCTACAAACCTGATCTTCTCTTCCTCACCGAAACCCAGGTGTCTGTAGCAACGTCCAGCAACCCCTTCTCTGTATCCTCCTACTTTCTCTATCCTAGTTTCAAAGCCAAAGGCGGATGTTGTGCATATGTGCACAACAAACTCACTTGCTCTCGTGTTCCCGATTTCGACTCCTCTGAATTCTCAACTTTATGGTTCAAACTTTCCTGTCATTCTCTTACTAAATATTTCTGTGCTGTCTATCTTTCCCCTAACTCTACCAACTTTCCTAAATTCTTTGACTATCTAAACTCTACAGTGGAACACATTCTATCCATTTCTCCTTTCTCAGAAATCTCCATCTTAGGAGATTTCAACGTTCACCACCGCCAATGGCTCTCCTCTCGCACTACTGATCCACCTGGTGAACAAGCCTACGTCTTTTCTATCCTAAATGACCTAGAGCAGTTAGTTCAGCAACCCACCCGTATCCCGGATCGCATCGGAGATCGGCCCAACATTCTTGACCTGTTTCTAACTTCTAACCCTTCTTCTTATACTGTCGATCTTTTCTCTCCTTTGGGCTCCTCCGACCATAAACTTATCTCTGTCACCTGTCCTATCTCTCCAGTACAGCCACCCGATCCTCCTAGCCGGCGGCGCTTGTGGCACTTTGGCGCTGCCGACTGGGAGGCTCTTCGGCAGTACTTCTTTGATTTCCCATGGATTGATTTCTGCTTCCATGGCCGAGGACCCTCGGAGAGTGCTGAACGCATTACCGAGGTAATCCTATCGGGCATGGAAGCATACATTCCATTCTCTTTCTCTCAGACTAATGCTAAAAAATCTTGGTTTACTCACGCCTGTTCTACTGCTGTCCGCAATAAGGAGGAAGCATTCAAACGGTACCGACGCCTTAAAACTCAAGACTCTCATTCTTCATATGTTTCTGCCCGGAATCAAGCCAAATATGTTCTTCGACTTGCCAAACACTCTTTCATCAATAATAAATGCACTGAACTATCCAACTCTAGCTCTTCCCAAGCTTTCTGGCATCTAGCCAAAAACCTCTCCAACACTTTCTCTTCCTCGTCTTTCCCTCCCCTTTCCCACTCTGATGGCACAACCATCACTTCTTCCTCTGACAAAGCTAAACTCTTCGCTCAAACTTTTGCTAGAAACTCCACCTTGGATGATTCCGGTGCTATTCCTCCCTCTCCGCCCTCCTCTCTCTTACTTATGCCTAATATCCTAATCTCTTCTAAAGATGTACTTTCTACCCTCTCTGGGCTTAACACTAATAAGGCGTACGGTCCGGACGGTGTTCCTCCTGTTGTTCTCAAAAACTGTGCTTCCGTGCTGACTCCCTGCCTAGGCAAACTCTTTCGTCTCTGTCTATCCTCTAACATCTTCCCTTCATGCTGGAAGTTTGCTCACATTCAACCTGTCCCAAAGAAGGGTGACCGCTCTCAACCCTCCAACTATCGTCCAATTGCTCTTATCTCTTGTCTTTCTAAAGTTTTTGAAACTATTCTTGCTTCCAAATTTCTTAAGCATTTCTCTTCTCATAATCTGCTCTCAGATTGCCAGTATGGCTTCCTTAAGGGTCGCTCTACTGGTGATCTTCTTTCATATCTTACTAACTCATGGTCATCCTCCTTTCGGGACTTCGGTGAGACTTTTTCTATTGCACTAGACATATCGAAAGCCTTCGATAGAGTCTGGCATAAATCTTTAATTTCTAAACTACCCTCCTTCGGTTTCTATCCCTCCATCTGTGCCTTTGTCTCTAATTTCCTTTCCGGCCGTTTCATAGCTGCGGTTGTGGACGGCCATTGTTCACTTCCTCACCCTATAAACTCCGGTGTTCCTCAGGGCTCTGTCCTATCTCCTATTCTCTTTCTAATTTTTATAAATGATCTCCTTAACTGTACCTTAATTCCCATCCATTCATACGCAGACAACTCAACCTTACACTACTCCATTAGTTTTTCAGAACGCCCCAGCCAGCAATCCCTCAACGACAAACGTAATGAAGCCATAGAACTCTTAAATTCTGATCTAAATACTATTTCCAATTGGGGCAGAGAAAACCTTGTTAACTTTAATGCTTCCAAAACCCAATTTCTCCATCTATCTACCCGTCAGGATCTCCCAGCGGACTATCCCTTATTCTTCAACAATACAAAAATCAACCCTTCATCTTCTCTCAATATTCTTGGTGTCTCTTTTTCTTCTGCTCTCATTTGGAAGGACCATATTACCAGTCTTGCTAAGGCAGCCTCCCAGAAGCTGGGTGTGCTCAACCGCCTTAGGGGGTTCTTTTCCCCTGCACAGCTTCTTGCTCTGTACAGGGGCATAGTGCGCCCTTGTATTGAGTATTGTTCACATGTGTGGGGAGGTTCCTCTCACACCGCTCTCCTAGACAAAGTTGAAAGGAAGGCCTTTCGTATCATTAACTCCCGTCCACTCACCAACTCTCTGCAATCTCTCTCTCTCCGCCGCAATGTTGCATCTCTCTCGCTATTCTATCGCTACTATAATAATCAGTGTTCCTCAGAGCTATCCCAGTGCATACCACCTCCTTTACGTAGGGCACGTGGTACCCGTCTTGCAACTCAATCCCACCCCTACTCTGTGCAACTCTCCAACCCAAGAGTGAAACGTTACTCTCAAACTTTCTTCTACTCAACATCTGAGCTCTGGAACTCTCTCCCAGAATCAGTCTTTCCCTCTTCCTATGACTTAAATTGCTTCAAACTCCGTGTGTCCAGGCATTTTGGCTCGAACGTCCCTTGATTTTGGCCCTGTCACTCTTTCAACTATGGGGGAGGCACTCGCTATAGGCAGTTATGCATTTTGCCTCCCTCAATCACATAGAAAAAAAAAAAAAAAAAAAAAAAAGTTAGGTCATAGTAGAGATCCTATAGTAACTCTAACTATAGGATCTCTAGGTTATAGCAGTAAGGTTAGGTCATAGTAGAGATCCTATAGTAACTCTAACTATAGGATCTCTAGGTTATAGCAGTAAGGTCATAGTACAGATTCTATAGTAACTCTAACTATAGGATCTCTAGGTTATAGCAGTAAGGTTAGGTCATAGTAGAGATCCTATAGTAACTCTAACTATAGGATCTCTAGGTTATAGCAGTAAGGTTAGGTCATAGTACAGATCCTATAGTAACTCTAACTATAGGATCTCTAGGTTATAGCAGTAAGGTTAGGTCATAGTACAGATCCTATAGTAACTCTAACTATAGGATCTCTAGGTTATCGCAGTAAGGTTAGGTCATAGTACAGATCCTATAGTAACTCTAACTATAGGATCTCTAGGTTATAGCAGTAAGGTTAGGTCATAGTAGAGATCCTATAGTAACTCTAACTATAGGATCTCTAGGTTATAGCAGTAAGGTTAGGTCATAGTACAGATCCTATAGTAACTCTAACTATAGGATCTCTAGGTTATAGCAGTAAGGTTAGGTCATAGTACAGATCCTATAGTAACTCTAACTATAGGATTTCTAGGTTATTGCAGTAAGGTTAGGTCATAGTACAGATCCTATAGTAACTCTAACTATAGGATCTCTAGGTCATAGCAGTAGGTGAGGGCAGGGCAGGTCAGACTAGGTAACGCTGTGCAGGCAACCAACCAACTCCCTCAGCCAGCGTAACACAAAGTAGGTCAGAGAGGGATCAATCCATAGCCAGGGTAGGTCACGCCCACACTATATTCACTTACTCGGACTTTCTTCAAACTCAAGAATGTGTGACCTGATGAAGCTATATACGAAACATTGTCAATAAAGTGCTCTTCCTCAGATGGTGTTTTTTTATCCTCGCTCCCTAAACTTCCTTCTTCAAGTGTTAAGGGGGAGGTAGTAGCTTTTTCTAGACCCCCTAGTTCTCCCTCATGTTTAGCATATTATATTTTAGATTATATTACGTCCTTTCCGTTAGTTTAGTAGCGATTTTGAGACCTTTAGACCCATTTTCTTTGTCAATTTTGAGACCTTTCGTGCCATTTATGTATCGATTTTATCCTGGCGAGCGATAGCGAGCAGGCCTTCGACCAAGACATTTTCCTAGCGAAAAATTTACAAATATATCTTGAAAGGGGGTCTAGGGGGTGTTATTTTAAGCTTGATGGAGGTCTAGCGAGAAAACTAAAAATGAAAAAAATAAATTAAATAACAAAATAATGATATAGACCTAAATACAAGCAGTACCCCCTTAACCCCTTGAGTAATATGACGCATTATGACAGGTCACTCTGGCTATTACTAAATCATTTTGGATCTGCATCAGTCATAAGGTTAGTTGAGATGGACTTTACCCCCTTTCATTGCTAGAGGTCTTTCCTAAGCTGTATGAAATCGTATAATAATAGCTAAAAGAAACTGCTAAAACGCTTCATGATCCTCAAAAGGTTATCACTTGAAGGAGATCTATGGAGCGGATTATTTAGTTTGAAGGTCTGAGTAAGTGGAGAGTTTTTGTAGTAAACTAAATATATATATACCGGTAGATACAAATTACAAAAGCAAGCAACACCCTCGATAATAATTAATAAACTGTATTTGAGCCTTTCGGTATAGGAGCCTTTAGGAGGACCCTCTTATAACCCTTTGAGTACCAGCGACGTGTTATATTGTATTATAGCTATATTTAGACGACGTTATGCAGCTTAGGAAGGATCTGTGTTAGTCAAAAGGGTTGGATGAGATGGATGGAAGCTTTATTATTGCTAGAGGTCCTTCCTAAGCTGAATAAAATCGTCTAATGGTTGCATGGATGTGATGAAAAGGACATCTCTGGTAGTGTATGGGTTAATTTTGGCTAACATCACCCTATGTTACTTGACTTTGGAAGGCCGTATAGCAATCAGAGAGGTTAACCCTATTTGTGGCAGGGCGGAGCTTTTTGGAACAGCCCTTTTTCACGCCATTAGTTTAAGAGATTTTAAGACGTTTCCCCTCATTAGTTTGGCGATAATAAGACGCTTCACCACATTAAGGTGTAGTTATTTTCTGGTCGAGCGACAGCGAGCCTGCAATTTATTTTAACATTTATATATTTAGCTGAAAGGGGGTCTGGGGGGCGTTCATTTAATAATGTATTTATTTATTTTATATATATTATTTTATATTTATTTTATTTATTTTGAAGAGGGATATGGGGAGATGTTTTTGAAGAAGGATATGGGGAGATGTTTTTGAAGAGGGATATGGGGAGATGTTTTTGAAGAGGGATATGGGGAGATGTTTTTGAAGAGGGATATGGGGAGATGTTTTTGAAGAGGGATATGGGGAGATGTTTTTGAAGAGGGATATGGGGAGATGTTTTTGAAGAGGGGTATGGGGAGATGTTTTTGAAGAGGGGTATGGGGAGATGTTTTTCTTAGAACATGAAAAATCCATTGCGCGAAAATTGGTGGATCAATGTAAACCCTCAATAATTATTACACCAAATATCGTATTAATCCCCAAATCGTCACACCAGATAGTATTAAATATATCTCAATTAATCCTATGACTCCAAAAATGTCTTCCTAAGCTGACTAAAATCGTATACTGATAGCCAGAAAAACATATAATAATAACAAATATATACCGTATATATATAATAATGCGTCCTGGTACACTGAAAGGGTTAAGATAACGTCTTTGAATTCTCAGATATCCGTCCTACCCTAAATAAAACTAACTAAAATTAACTATCAGTCGGCTACACCCCAGCAGTTGTATCCGATAATGTGAATCAGAGCCTGGTATCCACAATAACATACACTGTCAACAATATAAATGCATAAACAAAGGCATGTCAGATAATTGGGTGCGGTATATATTAATAGTGATATACCTCTCTATCCTTAAAATAACCTGGTATATTTTTGACAATATACATAAATAAATCATGTAAATACAATAAATACTGTATAATTGATATGGGTATATTACTATGGACACTTTGTATACCCTCTTCATACCCATATTATTTTTAGAGAGAAGTCTATTGTTTTTTCTGTTATGTGTGGGGGCTTTTTCAGGTAATGTATTCTTGTTTAAAAATGTTCGTTCCTGATTTGAAGCTACAAATAACACAAACATGGACGAAACATTGGGAACTCATTTCATTAGAGTATTTTGAATTTGATGCAGTGACTCCGAGCCTAGTATCAGATACATGGCCTCGTGTGACACCGACTTAAAGTAATATGCAAGGGATCCATACTTAACCCCTTGATAATCTAGGAAGCTATTTGTCATTTTATTCTGGTTCTCATTAGGCGATTTTATGTAGCTTTGGAAGGATCTCTAGCAATCAAAAGGGTTAAAACGTTGAATTAATCTTTACCTACCACAATTCCATCCTAAGCTGTATAAAATCACCTAATGATTTACCAGAGTGCTAGTCAATTGACGTGGGCGACCATGTGTCTCGTCAGCCAGCCTGACCAGGTCCACAACCCTCCATCCATCCCCGAGCTGAGCTAACAGTGCATCCATATATTTGATTTTCTGCCTTCCTCTTGCTCTTGTACCTTCCACTCTTCCTAATAAGCAGGTTCTCTCTAATCCATCTGCTCTCTGAATATGGCCAACACATTTTAATTGCTTCCTCCTTATGGTTTTCATAAGCAGTCTCTCCGCCCCAGGTCTTCTCAGCACCTTTATTTGAAACTCACGCAGTCCAGGGTATTCTCATCATTCTGTGCAAGAATCACATTTCCACTGCTTTCACGTCTCGCAGCCGTATAATAATATTGACCATACATGACACCTCAGTATTCTTAGATATGGACTCATTGTTCAAAGGCCTAGTTATGTTCGTCAATATTTGTTTTCATTTTTCCAAATGCGGTTTTTGCCACTGCTATTCTCATTCTTATTTAGTTTTCACGGTTGGCTTTCTCTGAAATTATGTTTAAGTATTTGATACTTTCCACCTGATTAGCCCTTTTGCCTTGAGTGTGTACGCTTACTTTTTATTGTTTTTTGTTTTATTTAAATTTGGGTTGAAGGGTCGGTGGATTCGAAAACCCCTTTTTACCCTGCCGCGTAACCTATTTTACTGTCAGGCGAAACAGAGGCAAGGGGTGTGAGGAGATTGCCCAAACATCTCCACTTGCCAAGAATCGAACTCGGTCCTCCCTTGTTAAAAAGCGAGCGCTCTACCAATGCCGCTACTGGTCACCCTGTGTACGCTTACTCTTAATTTCTCGTTTTTCTTCGTTATCACCACAACTTCAGTCATGTTTATTTGTATCTTAAGTCGTCTTCTCCTACATGATTCATATAGATTATAATCTATATGAATCATGTAGGAGAAGACGACTTAAGATAAACATGAACATGACTGAAGTTGTGGTGATAACGAAGAAAAACGAGACATTGAAATTGAAAAATTGATAGATGGTCTATAATTATAGACCATCTATCAATCTCTGCAGCTTTGCCTCAGAATCCGCCAGCAATACTGTGCCCGTCTGCATATCTTATACTGTTTACATTCTTTCCTCCAATTCAGATACCATCCATGTTCTCCAACTCCTTCATGCAACTCTGTCCATACAACGAGGATATATCGGGTGACAGTACGCATCCCTGTCTCACTCCACTGCGTATCTCTACCCAATCTGTCTTCTCATTGTCAATTTTCATTGTCAATCTTTATTCCAGTTTTCTGATCTCAATATAATATATATAATATATACAGTATATTGATATATAATGATAGGAACAAAAAATACAGAATAGCGTCCTCAAATACTGAAAGGGTTAAAACACGCCAAAATAATACAAAAGGACGTGACCCTTACTTATAACACACTACAATACTATGAATAGGACGTCACTCTTACTTATAACACACTAAAATACTATGAATAGGACGTCACTCTTACTTAAAATTAATATAATGCAAAAAAGACGTCACCCTTACAAAAACAAAACATGCTAAAATCAAATGAAACGGACGTCACCTTTACATAAAATATAAATAATACGAAACGGACATGCTCTGTACTTAAAATTAGAATAATATAAAGGACGTCACCCTTTCTCAAAACAAGCTAAACTCAACTCAACAGGTTAATAACAATAATACTGATGCAGTGTTGTTACGCCGTGCACCCCCTTGATTGACAGGGCTAGGACGTGCCCTTGTTACAGGGACTGAACTGGAAACCAAGATTTTCAATTCAATAATCTTACAGGTGAAAAATTTTCTTCCAAATCAGTATTCGTTCACGCACTTGCATTATTATTAAATCAATGCGAAAATTAACCGATTGATAGAAAGTAAATTTATTTTTGCTATGATGACCATCAAAACGGTCGTTTTCAAAAGAATTAGAGTCATTAGTAATTCCAAAAGGATTTTCAAAATCGAAGTCAAAACCTTCAATAAATGAACTTGGCTTATAGTCAAAAGGAATTTGACCATTCAAACCATCATATTTAGGCTAAATGAGCTATCCTCATGTTTAGTTTCATAATGAGATGGATTCAATACCCTTTGGAAAATATCTGAGTTATTTACCTTTATGATTTGCATATTATTCCGATTATCCTGGAGTGGGATAGGAGTTGTGTTTTTATCAACGGTGGGAACCATTTTGGTACTGTTGCCAATATCTTTGGACTCGATTGGAACGATGTTGTTTTCCTGTATTACAATTGTGTGTTAACTGTCGGTCTTTTCCCCCCGTTCAACCTCAATCTATGTTACGTGTATGAAATATAACGGTTATTCAATCAAATAAAAATATGAACCTAGCTAAATTTAATAGAGCAATAACAAACTACGTCTTACCGCTATCACAACTGAAAACGTATGACAAAATAACTTGAATAAATCGAAGAGGTTCAGAGGAATATCTTGTCATAATAATCCAACTTTTACATCCAGTAAGTATTTGCTGCATAAATAATATTAGATTTAGCATAAGCGGCGGATCCCCAGATCGACCGTGGTGATTGTCACCTAAACATCTACAAAAGTACAAAAGTAAATCGATGAAGAGATAAAAGATATTTATAATTGTTTGTGCAAAAACATTATTTTCTATGATTAGCCTATGTCATAGCTTACTGTAGAAAACGATAATTTATTTGGCCTAACTAATATTGTTTGCATCAATATCAAACATTCACATGTATAGCTACTAAGCGCGCACAAAGGAACGCGCGCGCACGCGCACACACACACACACACACACGTACACACCTTTTGGTTTAATTCTAGCTGATACCGGGCCAATCGACAAGTAATTGTGGAGAGTTGGGACACAGCGATTTTAAATTTGCCGCAAAAAAACGAGCAAGGGTTTGTCCCGATTCATGTTATTTACCGAATCGGTTGCTACGTGATCATGTTGTCAAGCTTTGTACACTCTCTTTAACCCTTCCATTACCGGTGACGTATATGTTATTTGATTTCAGCTGCATTTAGACGATTTTATGAAGCTTAGGAAGGATATATGGTAGGTAAAAGGATGGATTGAGATAGGCGGTAGCCTTTTAATAGGTAGACGTCCTTCATAAGCTGAATAACGTCGTCTAATTGTTGCTAGAATAAAGTGGAAAAGACGTCGCCGGTACAATAGGGGTTAAATATATGGCTGATTTTATACAAAGTTCTATAGACTTCCCCACGATTAGAGCGGTGATTGATATCGTTCACATTGACGAGCACAGTGTGTTTACAATGCTTTCCAAAGAGTGTTGCATTATTTCTCACCATTATGCATCGTTTATAGGTTACGTTATTAATTTTAGGGTTAGGTTAAATAACCAAATAATTAAATTTAACTCTAAAACCCTCAGTTTACACCGATGCCATATTTGGAGTAATTATAGACTACGGGCGTCCCACATCCAGCCATCACTAGTAGTTTTTTTACTGACAACAGGATCATCCTTCATTGAAAATCAGATTATGTTATTTCTCTGACTTGTATCCATTTGGCCCCATTCAGCCAACTGTTTTAAGACGTTTATCCCCATCCAGGTGTCGATTTTGTCCTGGCGAGCGATAGCGAGCCAGCATTCAGAAATTAATGTCTGAATTCTGTTTTGAATAGTGTGTCAATATGAACTGCTTTGGGAATCAACGTAAACAAGCCCCCGTCAGCGCACGATCGTCCCTTACCACAGCAATATAACGTCGTCATGGGCGGATAACAAAAATCACCGATCAGCTAAACATTTAAGGGAGCCCACCTCGCTTTTTTTTCGATTTCTCTCCCTCTCTCTTTGCCTTGTATCCATTCGGCCCCATTCAGCCTACTGTTTTAAGACGTTTACCCCCATCCAGGTGTCATTATTTTCCTGGCGAGCGGAAGCGAGCCAGCACATATATATATAGTTTTTTTTACAGCAAGCTAAATCTGTTCATTTTTCGATAGAAACATTTTCTCCGGCGAAGCCGGATTTCTCCATACAATGCTGGCTCGCTATCGCTCGCCAGGAAGGAATCGACACCTGGATGGGGATAAACGTCTTGAAACAGTTGGCTGAATAAGGCCAAATGGATACAAGTCAGAGAAAGATAAAAGGAGAAAAATATAACAAAAGCAGGTGACCCCCCTTACAACTAGTGTACTAAAGTTGAGAACGTGATCCCTTGAGTATTTTGACGCGCTTCAACAAGATAGTCTGGCTATTATTAGACGACTGTATGCAGCGTAGGAAGGACTTGTGGGAATTAAAAGGGTAAAGACTGTCTCAATTATACCTCTGACTTCCATACACCCTTCCCAATCTGAATAAACTTGTCTAATATTAGCCAGAAAACCTGCTAAAACAACGCGTCATTCCTTCATTTTTCTTTCGGGATATTAGACCATTTTATTAAGCTTAGTAAGAGTGTATGTGATTCAAACGATAGTGATATATTTTGCCATTTTCATTTCTAAAGGTACTTACTATGAAGAATAAAATCGTCTAATGATAGCCAGAACATGATACGGAAAATCATACGGGAAGAGTAGAACAGGCAACCAACAGAGACAGCGCCTGTAAACAAACAAAAAAATCACAGCAAAATAAAATACAATCCACCACAGAATGAACAGTAAAAGAAAGGAAAACCCAAAACCGAAGATGACTTACATAACATAAGAACATAAGAACATAAGAACATAACTGGCCAAAGAAAGAAGTAAAGACAAGAATAACCAAAGAAAAAGACGGAAAAAGGGAGAATAACAAAAGAAAACGAACAGTAAACAAAATGGAGACGCGAAAACCGAAGAAAAGTTATACAATTGGCCAAAAAATAAGGAATCGAAAAGGATAGCGAAAGAAAAATACGAAACAATATAAGACAAGAAAAGCGAAAACCAAAGAAAACTTACACAATTGGCCAAAGAATGAGGTAAAGAAAAGCGAAGAAAAAGACGAAACGATAAAAGGAAGGAGAAACAAAAGCCGAAGCAGACTAAGACGAGTGGCCAATGCATGCATGAGGTGGAGCAGGGAGAGGTTGACTAGAAAATTCTCAGGAAAAAACCCTCACAAGTCTTAAGGGAGCCCACCTCGCTTTTTTTCTCTTTCTCTCCCTCTCTCTTTGGCTTGTATCCATTCGGCCCCATTCAGCCTACTGTTTTAAGACGCTTACCCCCATCCAGGTGTCAATATTTCCTGGCAAGCTGTAGCGAGCAGCATATATATATTTTGGTTTTACAGCAAGCTAAATTTGTACATTTTTCGATAGAAAAATGTTTCCGGCGAAGCCGAATTTCTCCATACAATGCTGGCTCGCTATCGCTCGCCAGACAAAATCGACACCTGGATGGGGATAAACGTCTTAAAACAGTTGGCTGAATGGGGCCAAATGGATACAAGTCAGAGAAAGAGAGAAAAGGAGAGAAGATAAAAAAAAAAAACAGGTGACTCTCCTTAAAACAAATAATACTACCGGTACCTCACACATAAATACAAGAGCTAACGCCTAATAGATAGGTCCGTCACAAGGCAATAGTAAGGAATAAACAAAGAGATCACCTAGCCAAAGACAAAGGCCTACAAAAGATCCCGTGTAATTAACCATAGGATGAGGTAAAAAAGGAAAGGGTTGAACAATAAAATATCAGGAGTATACATCACGCGAATATGTCTATATGGAAAACCAATCCCAGCTGATCTAAAGGAACAGAAAGTATATCCTAACGCAGAAGCTTAAACTCAATAAAGATTAACCTGTGGAAAAATACTACTAAATCAATCAATGAAGTAGAATAAGAGGGGAAAATACTACTAAATCAATCAATGAAGTAGAATAAGAGGGAAAATACTACTAAATCAATCAATGAAGTAGAATAAGAGGGAAAATACTACTAAATCAATCAATGAAGTAGAATAAGAGGGAAAAATACTACTAAATCAAGCAATGAAGTAGAATAAGAGGGAAAAATACTACTAAATCAATCAATGAAGTAGAATAAGAGGGAAAATACTACTAAATCAATCAATGAAGTAGAATAAGAGGGAAAATACTACTAAATCAATCAATGAAGTAGAATAAGAGGGGAAAATACTATTAAATCAATCAATGAAGTAGAATAAGAGGGAAAATACTACTAAATCAATCAATGAAGTAGAATAAGAGGAAAAATACTACTAAATCAATCAATGAAGTAGAATAAGAGGGAAAAATACTACTAAATCAAGCAATGAAGTAGAATAAGAGGGAAAAATACTACTAAATCAAGCAATGAAGTAGAATAAGAGGGAAAAATACTACTAAATCAAGCAATGAAGTAGAATAAGAGGGAAACATGAATACACGTACAACTGAAAAGGCAAGAAGACCTCGACGAAGGAGGAAGGAAGAGAGGCTCAAGAGGAAGTTACCAGGAAGGATCCATCGGGGGCAAGAAGGAAGACCACACACAGACATACATACACACGCACATGCACTCCCTCATATGCCTCCCTCAATCACATAGAAAAAAAAAAAAAACAAACTCACACACACAAACAAACTCAACCATCCACACACACACACACACACACACACACACACACACACACACACACACACACACACACACACACACACACACACACACACACACACACACACACACACACACACACACACACACACACACACACAACACACACACACACACACACAACACGAGAGAGAGAGAGAGATGGGGGCGGGTAAATGAAACAATGAACGAAGATATTTACAGACGACAGCTCTAAGTTGGAGATTGAATAAACAAATCTTTAATTATGTTCTTAAGAAAAGTTGACATTGAACAAACTGACCTATATTTATTTATCTTAAGAACATTAAAATAGCACTATGATACACATTGGACAACTAAAATAACATGACGGAGTAGGACAATAGAAGCAATATAAAACTAATCAATAATAGTTCATACAAAAAGGTGAGTGGTAACAAATAGGTATGTACGAATATTGCAGAAGGCCGATTGACCTAATGCAAGCAATAACAATAATAAACGAGCACACACAACAAATATAGTTAACATAAGAAACAAATGGCCTAGAAAATAAATATCGTAAACAACTTAGCGAAAAGAACATTGCAAGAACACTAATAACAACACAAGAACACTAATAACAACACAAGAACACTAATAACAACACAAGAACACTAATAACAACACAATTATATACTGTGAGTAAAGTATAAATCTGGAAGAATGGCCAAATGAGCGAGTGCTGGAAGTTATCAGGAAAAATATCACTGGGATAGAGGAAGTGGAGGAGGGAGAGGGAGAGAGAGAGAGAGAGAGAGAGACAGAGAGAGAGAGAGAGAGAGAGAGAGAGAGAGAGAGAGAGAGAGAGAGGAGAGAGAGAGAGAGAGAGAGAGAGAGAGAGAGAGAGAGATAGCTAG
>JBAKBP010032077.1:0-23629 GCA_037953745.1 Lithodes maja
AGTGCTTAGTGAGTATTAGGAGTGTATTGGTGTATTTTGAGGATGTGTGTGTATCCCCGGCGAGTATGGTTCGCTGTTGGGTCGGGGAGTGCTCGGGACGGCCGCGGACGGACTACTTGGCCGCGAGACCAAACGGAGGAAGGAGATAAACAACACACGGCGATAGGGACTGCCAACTATCACCGGAAGAACAAACATTTCTATTAAATTCTCGCTAAAAAGCTCTCCCTCTGTAATAATTTATTTAGTCACTTATGGTTAGGATATCTTACTTTTTGGCATAGCGATACAGAGATTAGATAAAAATGAGAGGGTGATATGTACTAAAGTAATTACGATGTACTTTCTTCCGAGAGTTTATGGATGAACTTTTGTGATTACATTTATTCTTAGGTAGAGCGGCTCATATAGGTCCAGACATATTGCCTACCAGTATATTCTACAATTTTGACTTGCCAAGTAGTAATATATTCTTAAGTTATACCTTGGTAAACTATGGATAATATGCGAAGTTAATTATGCTATGTTGCAACTGGGTGGCTTAGGCTGCATGTTGGCTGTTCTCTCGAGCGATTCAGCCACTACGCTACGACCAGCTCACACGTGCCGCTCCCGCCTCTCTCTTTTGTCTACGTAACTTCGTACTCAAACCTAGCTTTCCAAAATCTGTCCCACATTCGCTGATCTACTGCAACTCTACTCCTCGTCCCTGTTGCACATATACGTTGATAGTTGCGATGCTGTAGAGTTATTGCAGTGAGGTGAAAAGTGCTTGCATAAGTTTGGATATTGCGTTTGTATAATTATAAAGGTTCTCGTGGCCTTGAAGAGGGAGAGAAGAGGGTGTTGGAGAAATTGTGCTAGCATAAACGAATATCCAGGGAGCAGCTTCATTTGATAATATGACGTGTATGCGGATTTTAAGGGAAGATTCTTTTATTAATTCGGTGATGGTTTGCAAATTTGCGTATTATATATCGTATTAATTAACGCTTCACGAGTGTTTGTACTACTTATGACTACGAAGGAAATTATTGTGAAAGTGCGACTTCTTTCGGTACGCTAATTTTTTTTTGTTTTTTTTGTTTTTTTTTGTTGTTTTAATATATTGGGGGCCCTTATTAGATTTCACGTAGCTTTGGAAGGAATTCCAGGAGGTACAGGGATAATAAATCCCTTGAATCCCATAGGTCCATATTTAAGTGGATAACATTGTTTGATGACGGTCATTTATTACAAGGATTGAAAGTAAATTGTACAAATATTTATATTTGTTAATTCGTCACATTCCGATATAATTTAAGATACACGGATATCAAGAGAAGTTGAAGATTGTTGTTCTAGTATATATATATATATATATATATATATATATATATATATATATATATATATATATATATATATATATATATATATATATATATATATATATATATATAATTTATATATACTGGGGAAATAACGTTCTCCTTTTATTCGACAGTACTAATAAATACGTTAATATAGACATAGGGGAATTTACAATTTTATAATGAAAACCTTCCGAGCATGAGTGTTGAGAAGGCAGTGCGTAGCTGCAACAGAATTGCGTAAATCAATGAAGATCTATATCTAGTCACATTCCCAGAATATTAGTGCAACGACGTTTTCGGCTGATGCCAGATGATTTTACGCATCTTTAGAAAGACCTTCAACAATTTTTTTTTTTTTCATTTTGAAGGGCCTAGAAATCCCGACCCTCAACCTCGCTTAACTCAAAAACGACTTGAAATATTGAGCTATTATTTCTGCCATTTAGGAAGTCGTTCAATATATATGTGTGGACATTATGGTATTGAGTTAATATTTCTGCCATCTGGGAAGAGCCGACCAATAAATATGTGTGGAAATTTAGTCCGTTTTCTCTAGCCCTCCTTGACTTACTTGCAGGAGGCGACAGGAATGAAAGTATTAAAGACTCGATCAACCCTTTAATTCTGAATGGTCCTTCCCAAGTTGAATTACATTGCTTGGAAGGATCTCTAGTAATCAAATGAGTAATAATTGTATATAAATAACCCTCAGACCTCCTAGGCTCCTACATGCTTACCTAAACTGAATTAAGGGGAGGAAGTTGGTTTTTCGAGTCCTACTCCTCCCTCATGTTTAGCCCTCTTAGTCATGAGATTTCAAGACATTCGCCCCATTAGCTTGGCGATATTCAGACATTTTGCCCCATTTCTTTGCCAATATTAAGACCTTTCGTGCCATTTAGTTGTCGATTTTTTCCTGGCGAGCGAAGCGAGCCTGCAATTAGAAAAGTTACCTCGACAAATGTACAAATTTATATCGAAGGTGGGTCTTGTGGGTGTTCTTTTAAGTTTGATGGGGGTTTAGAGAGCAATCTAAACCCCCTCCTTAAACCATTGAGCCGAACCAGTAAATTATGCTGCACAATATCGGCTGAGCTCCCTTAAATCATCTACTTATAGCCATAATAAAAGGAAGACATGAGTCCTCGTATCTTTTACGTCGCCGGAAGTTAAAATATTAGCCGTGGATAGGTAGGTGGTGACATACACAGTGAATTCTTGAATGGAGAAATATACGCACATAATAGGAAACGTATTTATTATTATTTACTGATAACATTAAAAACGTTTTGTGTCATGTGAGTATATTTCACTAGACATGGATAGTATATATTTTCCGGCTGAGTGCATAAAGAGCCCATAACCAGAAATACCAATAGATGTTCTTCGTAATTATTTAACCATGCCTAAGGGTAAATATATTTTTAGTATAATACGGCCAATCGCTTCTTCCATATAATACCACGCATGTTACTTACGGAAGAGGGAATGGCACTTTGACCATAAAACATAAGTATTTAGACATGGCATTATGAGATAGTCTTTATGGGTATTTCTGGAAATTGGCCTTTCTTACACTCATCCGGAGAATTTTAAGCAAATGGGAAATTGTTTATCATCTGTTGTGATATTGCGTTTGGTATTATTCGATCAAATAAAAGTTGTGTTTTACGTTTGTGTTTTGAGTGTTGGTTTTATTTCCTCTTAGCTATTAAGTCAACATATTCCTAATGACAGATAATTGTATGTAACTATATACTACATAAACTAACTGGCGATATATGCAGATGGGGACAACATTGTTTTACTGGCAACATTCCAATAAACTTCTTGTACTTGTAAGTTTCCTTAACGAGGATACAATGTTGTAGTTGGAATTAAGTTAGTTGAAAGGACTTATTGCTTGTTTTAGGTCACATCATTAGGTCATATATAGTGAATATTAAGTAATACCACCACCAGGATGACCATTAAATTCATGAAGACTAACCAAATAACAAGTACAACCAATGGAATAGACTAATATAGAAGATAAAACTAAGAGAAAGGGTAAGTATAATACTGGAACAGGCTAGCAGGAAAGATAGAGAGGAACAAAGGTAAAAGTAGAGAGCGAGAGAAGGCCCTGTAGTCTTGGCGCAAAACCAGGAAGAACACAGAACCGCTAACTTATGCCGTCCTGTCAAAAGAGCGCGCACTTCCCGGGTCGGTCTGTGGCGGGCTGTGCGTCACCCCCATGTCTTATGGCCCCCTATTGGTCCTCGTAACGCCATCGCCACCCCGGTCCGCCCCCACCCACGCCTTTCCCGCCAGCCACGCCCGCGGGAGGCACGACACCTTTGTTTTCTTATACCCAGCTTACCATTTCAATTTTCCCTTAGCATAATAACAAATATAAGCCATTTAACTCATCACTAGGGCATACAATCGGTTGGAATTCCTCTGGGCGAATAGTACATTGGGTTTCGGGGGCGTTATTCCTTGGAGTATATCCGTATATGTATTCATCTTTTCATCGTTTTTCACGATTATGGACCTCTGAGAGGGGACGGGCTACGAATATGGATGTACCAGACGTTGCTGAATCATTCGTTTTTTTAAGTCTGCCCAATATATACAGTATAAATAACGAGCATGATGATGTCCCGATAGTCAAACTGTTTATATACATCACGGCCAATCAATGTTTTAATATGAATATCGAGTTATATCGAACGGGTGCAGTCGCGGTGAAGCAGGAAGGAAATATTCAACAACTCGCCAAATGACAGTCCTCGCCTCTACGTGAGAAACCTACGCATTACCGACCCAACCCTGAAATGACACCCTGGCTAAATTATCACTACGCTCACTGGGATACGTTTTTTTTATTGTTTGGCTTGTGTGGAATGTGAGGAGAGCTTCAACAAATTTCTGCCCCTCCCTATTCAAGATAAATGTGCAATAGATTTGATTTGATTTAATATTTGTTTTTAACCTCAGTACGTTGACTTTTCTTTGGGCTAACACCAAGCGATTTTAATATATAGTCTTTTATTTATGTTTTCCAGCTGACGGTAAATTGCCATAGCCACATCCTGATTACACGGCTATTAACTCTTTCAGTACCGGTGCCGTCCTTTTAATTATAACTTTATTCTGGCTACTATTAGAGGATTTTATTCGGCTTAAAAAGTGCCTCCAGCAATTAACAGGCTTCGAACTATTTCACTTAACACTTTTTACTGCCACAGATCCTTCTTAAACTGCCCATAATCGTCTAAATATAACTAGAATATAATTAAACAAAAAATACGTCACTGGTACAGAAGGGGTTAGGAATATTTTGTTGGGAAATACGTTGGTAATAATGAAAACTTGGCATTAATATAACATGGAGGCATAGTAATTAATATGACATGGAGGCATAGTAATTAATATAACATGGAGGCATAGTAATTAATATAACATGGAGGCATAGTAATTAATATAACATGGAGGCATAGTAATTTCCTATTGTTCCATCAAAGACCGAGAAAACTTTGCATTAATATAACATGGAGGCATAGTAATTTCCTATTGTTCCATCAAAGACCGAGAAAACTTGGCATTAATATAACATGGAGGCATAGTAATTTCCTATTGTTCCATCAAATACCGAGAAAACTTGGCATTAATATAACATGGAGGCATAGTAATTTCCTATTGTTCCATCAAATACCGAGAAAACTTGGCATTAATATAACATGGAGGCATAGTAATTTCCTATTGTTCCATCAAATACCGAGAAAACTTGGCATTAATATAAAATGGAGGCATAGTAATTTCCTATTGTTCCATCAAAGACCGAGAAAACTTGGCATTAATATAACATGGAGGCATAGTCATTTCCTATTGTTCCATCAAATACCGAGAAAACTTGGCATTAATATAACATGGAGGCATAGTCATTTCCTATTGTTCCATCAAATACCGAGAAAGCTTGGCATTAATATGACAGAGGCACAGTAATTTCATATTGTTCCATCGATAAAATCAGTTGCTAAGGGATTCAATTTACCTTCAACTGAAATAAAACTGACTATAGTGATAAAATATTGCAAACTATTTCGATTATCCCAACGACTCCCACAGATGCTCACCCAGAATAGAAATGTCTGATAGCTATAATATAATCATAAATGGCGTATTGAATCGCATTGGAAGGGTTTTGGTAGATATCATTCTTCACTTTTCAATATATTTGTTTAAGGGGGTGTATTTTTCTGGACCCCCTTCTCACTCATGATTAGCCCCATTAGTTTTGAGATTTTAAGACGTTCGCCCTATTAGTTCGGCGATTTGAAGACCTTTCGCCCCATTTCTTTGTCAATTTTAAGATGTGTTTTCGACATGGTGTCGATTTTCTCCTGGCGAGCGATAGGCAGCCTGCAATTTAGGAGACACGTACTACCAAGAAAATGTACAACTTTAATTGGAAGGCTGTTATGGGGGTGTTGGTTTGTTTATTACTTTAATTGGAAGGCTGTTATGGGGGTGTTGGTTTGTTTATTACTTTAATTGGAAGGCTGTTATGGGGGTGTTGGTTTGTTTATTACTTTAATTGGAAGGCTGTTATGGGGGTGTTGGTTTGTTTATTATGGTTATTAGACTATTTTGTTTAGATTAGGAAGAGTATATGGAACTCATACGATTGAGTCTTTGCCCTTTTAATTCCCACAGACCCTTTGTAAGCTGCATACAATCGTCAACTGATTCTCAAACTAATCTTCAATGGGTTATTAATAAGATGTTATCGAGCATTTTCAGTGCTTACAGTGAATGCTTAAGCTTGGTTTTGACTATAAGTTTTGTCCGTCCATAATTGTACTTAAATCTCTATATTTTTCATTGCTTTTTACAGCATCTGAATTCAATATCTCCAGTCGGGGGCCACCTCGTCGACGTATGCAAACAAATAACACTTACTTACTTGTTACTTGGTGTGGAGTTTCTCAGCCGCGCTCCGTCACTAGATGTGACGCTCGTCGCAGCTGCCCTTTAAACCATCTAGCACTTGTAGTTTTGTCTCACAGTGCCATCTTCTAAGTCATAACACTCCCTGAACAAATGTGCCTTTAGTGACTTTTTAAAGGCCTTTATGTTCGCACACCTTTTCACATTAACTGGTAGATTATTATAAAGTCTCGGTGCACTCTTTTCGAAGGCCCTAAATCCAAATTCATGATTGCACCGTGGCTCATTCAATTGATGCAGCACGTTGCCATGTCTCAGCATCATATCAGTGCCAACATTGAAGTCTTCCAATAAGTCTCGCACATATTCCGGCTTTCCAAAGTTCAAAGCTTGATACACTATAACACACAGTTTGAATATGATCCTCGCTTTCACCGGCAGCCAATGCAGGTCAATTAATGCCGGCGTTATACTCGCACGGAATGGTAAACTCTTTATTAATCTTGCTGCTCTATTCATTATAAGTTGTAGTTTTCGTAGCAAGTAATTTGGTAGTCGATAATATAGAGAATTACAATAGTCTAATTTACTAATTACATGATTGTGGATCAACATTTTGGTTGTATTAATATCCAGATATTTTCTCACAAAAGCAATATTCCTCAGATGATAGGCAGAGATTCGCACTGTTTGATTAATCTGGTTTTTAAATGACAGTTCACTATCAACCAAAACTCCCAAATCCTTCACCACACTACTCACAGTCATCACACTATCATTGATATTGAGGCTTTGCACGCCCAGTCTCTCAAAGTTCACCCGTCTGCCTACTAATAGGCATTCAGTTTTATTTTCATTTAATTTCAGTTGCTTTGACTCCATCCACTTCCCAATGTCTTTTAGTAAACCACCAATCTTCTCCTCAACATTCACCACGTCACTTAGTGCCAGATAGAATTGGGTGTCATCCGCAAACAGTTTGAATTTCACTCCATGTTTCATTAATATGCTAGATAGTGCAATTGTATATATACAGAATAGAATTGGTCCAAGAACACTCCCTTGAGGGACGCCCCTCTCTAGATGCCTCATCTCTGAGAATTTATTACTTATTTGCACACAATAAGTTCTGTTAGTAAGGTAACTTTGAAGGTATTCCAGCGCATTACCATCAATACCAATAGCTTTACAGTCTTCTATTAGTAAGCTATGCACCACTGTATCGAACGCGGCACTCAAGTCCAACAGAATTAAGATTCCACACTTCGCGTTGTCCATTTGCACGAGTAAATCATTAATCACAGAGCACATCGTGGTTTCCGTAGAGTAAAGTCTTCTATATGCGGACTGGTTGTCTGGGAGAGCCTTCACTAAACTCAAGTGATCCCATAACTGACCCAGAATTACATTTTCAATAATTTTTGATAGAAATGTTAAATTGGAAACAGGCCTAAAAGAGCTCAAGCATTGAGAATCAAGGCTCCCTTTAATAATAGGCTTCACAATCGCATTCTTTTCAGACGATGGAAATACATTATTTGCAATGCTACAGTTTATTATGTCAACATATATGTCCAGAAAACTGTTAAAATTGTTACTGTGCACTATTTCACGTATCGGTATAGGATCATTACTACAATGGGTAAGTTTTGCTTTCGTAACTATGGATTTAACTGTATTCAGATCCGTCATAGTAAATTCTGTTAACTTAGTCACAGTAGGCTCAGCTGCAGCAACGTCTTGAGTCTCGACTACTCCAAAATTTCCAACAATGGCATTAATTTTATCACAAAAAAAGTCAGAAAAATCATTCGCCAATGTCATATCCGGAATCCCTTCTGGTAACTTATTTTTCTTCTTGTTTCCCGTCAAGTTGTCAAGTACCACATACAGCTTATTCATATCAGATCCAGCTTCTTTTGCTTTATTCATATAGTATTCACGTTTTCTAAGCACAATGAGCCTGTTTTCTATATTCCGAGCTCTTTTATAGTTATCTCTTGCCTCTTCGGTTCGTAGACGTCTCCATAGCCTCTCATATTTCTTCTTGGCCTTTTTTGCTCTTTGAATATCAGCATTAAACCACGGCGCACTATCAACTATTACTATTTTCTTTTCAATAATGGGGCACATATCTTCGTATTTTTCTCTAGCAATGCTGTTATACAGATTAGTGAAACATGACGTACAGTCATCTGTTAATTCACCGTGAGCACAGTGTTCTCTTTTCTTAATTAGTATTTCATTCGCAACAGTCGATATTAGTAGTTGTGGCTCAAATTTTCTTTTTGACCTACACTTTATTGTCTTAGATTGTCTAGGTTTACTTACAAACGGCATGTTAAAAGTAACTAGTTTATGGACCGGCGAAATACAACACTCATCTTCAACATACAGCTCATTTATCATATCGCTTTCTCTATTCGCAACAAAGCCATTCCAACAGCTTCCTCTCTCTCTCCAAAACCCCTTCTCCCCTCGCAACACTATTCGAAAAGTGGATACGAGGTGCCGTTGTAAAAGCTTATCCATCAATACCTTCACCTGACCTGACCTGACGCGATAGACAAACATTTGAGAGTGGTAGTAAGGCAACACATTGGCTTCACTCATGTGTAAACCTTTCCAGTGCATATACACATCACTTCCTAAATACGTAGAAAGCTACTTTATCCATTATTAGACCAATTTTTCATACTAAGACATTTCAAATAATATTAGTATAGTTTGGGTGAGTATGTGATGTCGTTATCTAAGGGTTTATCTCTATGAATAATGAGAAACAAAGAGTGTAGACATTGGCGCGCTGGTCTAACCGTATATCCCCGTTAGCTTATGTTGTGCTGTTGGGAGCTGTGTGTTTGTGGCGGCGTGGCTCGTCTCGGCGGCCATGTGACGGCGGTGTTCCGGCTGTTGTTGTCACCCCCCCAGAACCGCCCCCTCCATACACACACACACACACACACGCATACAGTTCAGTATTTGTTCCTCGTATGATCTAATAATATGGAAGTCAATTTCTAGGAATTAATTATGAGTGTGGTTTCTTTTAATTATCAGTTGACTACTTACTGCATACCATACACTCGCAATTCAATCATTGGACTAATAAATACGATTACATGTATACGATCACGGCTAGGAACAGAATGTATGTGGGCGACTGTACATACACGTGGAAGCACACACGGACGTTATACTACGTCACCTTTTACTGGACACGTGTAGCCTACAGCAACTGGCCTACTTTCACTATATTATTACTATACTAGCTCTATCTAACCTTACTTGAGTCATGTGATACAACACACAGGCACACATACACACACACACACACACACACACACACACACACACACACACACACACACACACACACACACATACAGCATATATATGTATATATATACTGTATATTATACAGTACTGTATCATTATATATATATATATATATATATATATATATATATATATATATATTATATATATGTTAGTATAGCCAGGTAATAGATTCTCTTTTAAACAGACGAGGTTAAAGGCAACTGCAGTTTCAGCATTCAGTATTTTATTGTTACAGCTTTCTATATTTCTAACAATTTTCCTCTGGGGTTCAGAGATGAGATACAACAGGTTAGCAAAATTCATGGTGGATCCAACGTTTCACAAGTAAACATCTTGCATCTTCAGGGAATGGGCAGGTAATGATTAGAATAAGGACAAAGCAACACATTTATACAAAATTCGAGGATCAAGAATAGGTAGGTGGGCGGAGCTACTGGGTGTGGGGTGGCTGTTCATTGGTGGAAGGCAGTCTATTCGCGAGACGGGCACTAAATCTTATCGGTGGTTGGTTGTTGGCTGTGGGTGGCTGTGATTGGTTGGTGTTGTCAGTAGTGTGCTGATCGCGGAAAGGTACGGGAGGGGGGCACAGGGCGAGAGGAACGAGGGCAGTATGCCTGTAGCGTTTGCCTGAAGGAAGAATTTGAAGGTCTTGTGTTTGGTTGTTGATGCTGGGGTTGAGCGTTTGGATATATAGAGCTTCTAAAATAGCTAGTCTTCTGGGGTCTGATTCTTTGTCGAGTATGGTAGTTTGTTTGTCTAGGTCGGCCTCCTTGTCTCCCTCCACGACCACGGCTTCAAAACTACAGTGTACACCAAACCTACTAACAATGGCCAATGTCTTAATGGGGAAAGTGAATGCCCTAAACGATACCATCAGTCCACCATCGCCGCCTATGTCAGGAGAGCCCTCACCCATTGCACCACCTGGAATGACACACACAATGAATTGGAAAGGCTCACCCAGGTCCTAGTCAACAATGGGTATTCCAACACTGACGTCACCAATGCCATAAACCACCACCTAGAAAAATGGTACAAACAAGACCCCCCCTAGCACCAACCCGGCCAATGACATTACATTTTTCTACAGAAACTACATATCTTCCGACCACACAACAGACGAATCCATTATGAAAGAAATAATTCACAAAAACGTCCTCCCCACCAACTCTGACAATAAAATAAAACTCATTATTTACTACAAATCTCCTAAGACCTCCAACCTTGTCCTCCGTAACCGCCCCATTTCCACCAACCAACCGAAAGACGATCATGTGATATACCAGCATATTTGCACCTCTGGGGACTGTGGACCCCTATCCTATGTTGGAATGACACAGACTCGCCTTTCCCGTCGACTAACCCTCCACCTTCAATCTGGCGCTATAAAAGATCACTATCAAGCCCCCCACCATCTTGCCCTAACTCGCGCCGACCTAGACAAACAAACTACCATACTCGACAAAGAATCAGACCCCAGAAGACTAGCTATTTTAGAAGCTCTATATATCCAAACGCTCAACCCCAGCATCAACAACCAAACACAAGACCTTCAAATTCTTCCTTCAGGCAAACGCTACAGGCATACTGCCCTCGTTCCTCTCGCCCTGTGCCCCCCTCCCGTACCTTTCCGCGATCAGCACACTACTGACAACACCAACCAATCACAGCCACCCACAGCCAACAACCAACCACCGATAAGATTTAGTGCCCGTCTCGCGAATAGACTGCCTTCCACCAATGAACAGCCACCCCACACCCAGTAGCTCCGCCCACCTACCTATTCTTGATCCTCGAATTTTGTATAAATATGTTGCTTTGTCCTTATTCTCTCCACACAACACTCCACCAAAGGTGCCAACAACAACAACGACTGCAGAAGGGGAAGCTGTACTGAGGGCAAAAATCTACGCCTGTATCCAGTCAGCCATAGCCATCGCTGGTACAGACAAGCAACAACTCTGCCAGCTGATCCCCTATCTGCTGTCAGTCAACAAACTGCCGACAATCACCATCCCTGAGGAGGCTCTCTCCACGACCTCAGCAATCACCAAGAGGTCGTCGGCAAGGAAGAAGCCCTCCAAGAGACAACAACACCGAGCCCCAGAACCAACACCGCTGGAGGCGAGGAGTGCTCCCAAACAACAACTGCTTCTGCCAAGACCTCTCAGTCTAGACAGAAGCCAAAAGGGGCACTCCTCCAGAACATCAGCAGCTTCAGCTTCAACTTCAATTAAGGAGAAGTCAACACCATCATCACCAACACCGGAGTCAACCTGCCACCAAATGGAGATACAACAACCAGAGATCGAGCAAGATCAACCATTCTTCGACCAGACGAATTTCAACCCCTCCGCAACGAAAAACATCCGCTGGCAACCAGAACCACCAGCAGCCAAACATCAACGGGTGACCAAACTAAGAAAATCGAAGCACATCAATCTCTACACCTCCCCTGAACATGACTAAGAGCGCCGACAGAATCAGCAACTTCATTAAAACAGCCACATGAACAACAGCAAGGTGGTCAGCCCACCATCTTTCATCTCTCCAACTCTTCATACTCACCACTTTACCTTCAACTACAACCTCTACTTTCTACACTTGTGGGGACTCTACCTCACATCCAGTTTCCAGTTTCCAGTTTCTAATCATTACCTGCCCATTCCCTGAAGATGCAAGATGTTTACTTGTGAAACGTTGGATCCACCATGAATTTTGCTAACCTGTTGTATCTCATCTCTGAACCCCAGAGGAAAATTGTTAGAAATATAGAAAGCTGTAACAATAAAATACTGAATGCTGAAACTGCAGTTGCCTTTAACCTCGTCTGTTTAAAAGAGAATATATATATATATATATATATATATATACACACTTACACTTTGTTACACTTTGTTACACTTTGTTGTATTCCGTCCGTTAGTGACACAGTTGAGCTGGGGCTCCACTGCGACCAGGCAGCTCCCTTTCTTCCACTCTCCATTCCAGAAGTCGGTTGGAGTTGGTGCTGGGGTATCCTGGTGTTGGTGGCCGGTCCGGTATTTTGGCCAGCCACATGTCCAAGTGTTTCTTGAAGGTGTCTGGAGACACCCGGTCATGTTCCTGAGAGGGGCTGGTATACAGTTGAACAGTCTGGTTCCATTGTATGTAAAGCTGTGATGGATCAGGGATTTGATTTTTTGTGTTGATCCCGGCGTAGTCCTCACATAGCACAGCCTCCCTCGCCTTTGGTGTTGATTCTCTTGGATGTTTGGATTTGGTACCTTTTTTTCGTAGATGATGATGTATCTCTCCCTACGTCTTTGAAGTGAGTACAGCTGCAGCTCCTTGAGTCTCTCCCAGTAGTTAAAGTGTTGAAACCCATGGATTTTACTGGTGAATGTCCTCTGGGTGGCTTCAATTTCTGTTATTTCTCCTACTTTTTGGGGAGACCAGAGCTGAGAGCAGTACTCCAGTCGTGGTAGGACCAGTGACTTCAACAGTGTTAACATACACCTCTCATTTCTTGTGTGGAAGGTTCTCAGGATCCAGCCTGCTATTTGTTTTGCTGTTGTTGTGGCTTTGGTAATATGCTGGGAAAAAGTGGCGTCACTGCTCATATTTACTCCCAAGTCCTTCACTGTGTCCTTGGCAGTAATTTCTTGCTGTCCACTTTTGTAGTTGGTGTCGTTTTGTAGTGCTCTCTTGTTCCCGTACCTTAGAAGCTCGAACTTGTCTCCGTTTAGGGCCATGTTGTTTTCTTCTGCCCACTTCAGGATTTTGTCCAAGTCTTGTTGTAGTAGCTGTGCATCATGTTGTGAGGTGATTTTCTTCATGAGTCTGGTGTCGTCTGCAAACGATGAGGCTGTTGAGTGTTCCAGGTCCCTGTCGATGTCTCCTATCATGATGAGGAATAGGAGAGGTCCCAGTACTGATCCTTGTGGTACTCCGCTGATGACCCCACCTGCTTCTGATAGGCTTCCTTGAACCGTGACTCTTTGTTTTCTGTTGGTGATGAAGCTGTGGAGCCATCTTCCAAGGTCTCCCCCTATTCCCAGTGATTTGAGTTTATGTAGAAGGATCCCATGGTCCACCTTGTCAAAAGCTTTGGCGAAATCTAGATATATGATGTCTACATTTTCTCCGTCTTGAATATCCTGTAGGATTTTGTCGTAGTGTGATAGTAGTTGTGAAAGGCAGGAGCGGCCTTGTCTAAAGCCATGTTGCCCCTCGTTATCTTCCAGGTAGCTGACCATCTTAGCTCGTATTGTTCTTTCTATGATTTTAATAAGATGTGACGTCAGCACCACTGGTCTGTAATTTTTGGCTATGCCTTTACTACCCCCTTTGTGTATTGGTGTGACAGTACCTTCTTTTAGGGATTGTGGTACATATCCAGTTTGGAGGGACTTGCTCCACAGCAGTTTTAGAGGCAAGGCTAGCTGATGTTTGCAGTTTTTTAGCAGTTGGGCATGAAAGCCGTCTGGTCCTGCCGCAGAGTTTGGTCCAATCTTGTCGATGGCTGCTATTATGTCCTCTGTTGATACTGTTACCGAGGAGAGTTGATGTGGTGTCCCTGGAGCGTTGTCAAAGATGGTCGTTGCATTATCGATTTTCTTGTCTTCATTTGGCGGGCTGAAGACACTTTCGTACTGCTGTTTGAGTATCTTGGCCATTTCGGTTGGGTCACTCTCAAGTTCGCCCGTAGGTTTTGCAAGTGGTCCTATTGTTGAGGTGTTCCTGAGTCTCCTTTTTGCGTATGCATAGAAGAATTTGCTATTTACTCGTATGTTTGCAACAGCTTGGAGTTCTTCGCGTGTTCTTTGCTCTTGGTGTGACTGGATGAGTTTACGTTCAACTTCATCGAGCTCTTCTTGTAGTTTGGTGATATTGTGCGCATAGCTGGTCTTCCTTTGCTTGGCTCTCAAGTACGTCCTTTTCTTCATTAGTATTTTTCTATCTCTGGGAATCTGCTTGATCTGCTTCCTGCTTGATTTGGGTGGTATGGTGTTTTTACAGGTCTCCAGGCATTGTTTCTGGAGGATACTGAGAGTTTCGTCGACGTTTTTATCTTCGAATAGTGCCCTCCAATCAGTTACTGCCAGTTCTGCTCTCAGTCTGTCCCAGTCTATATCTTTGCTGTAGAAGTTGAGATCTTTCAGAGAGGTGCAGGGTATTTGGCTTGATTCCTGTTGCTGTTGACATCTTCTTGGTGGTGTGGCGGCTGGTGTGGGGGTTCTAACTTTGATGAGGCTGTGGTCGGACATTATAGTTTTTACAGTTTCGTACGAGTGTACCAGGTCGAAGTTGTTGCCAAATAGTAAGTCCAGTGTGTTGTTGCCTCTTGTAGGTTCCTCGATGTATTGCTTCATGTATGCAGTGTCCATGATAGTCATTAGCTCCTTGGCTTGCTGTTTTTCATCCCTGGTTCCTCCGTCTATTTTCATGGTTGCCCAATTGATGATGGAGTACAAAGGAGTACAAAGGAAATCAAGCAACAACAGATATAGTGACCCTTCTAGGTTGCTTGTCCTCCAAAACACTGAGGATCAAGTGTCCAAACAGTGGGTTAGAGTGGGTAAGGGAACATTGGAAAGGGAATTACTGCCCTGGAACTAATGTCCGTGGCAGCATTAGGAAGTTAGTAGGGGACAGATGGGTTAGTAACTGAGGGGGGAATAAAATAAAGTTATTCATTTACAAACGCAGTCAGTCGCGGGTTTGATGCGAGATATTTGTCTAGGCGGAGTTTAAATGAATCAACGGTGATGCAGTCTATAACGTTTCGGGGAAGCCCATTCCACAAGTTGACAATTCGATTGAAGAAGAAATTCTTAGATTCGTGTGAGTTAAAAGATTTACCAATAATTTTGCAACCGTTTCCCCGCGTGTCATTAGATTGGTCGATAGTGAAGTACTTACTACAGTTCATATTGTCGATGCCTTTGATGATTTTGAACACTTGAATTAAGTCACCTCTTAATCTGCGCTGGGTTAAAGGAAATAGATTTAATTCTCTAAGACGCTCTTCGTATGGTTTGTTCTTTAGGCTAGGTATCATTTTGGTAACTCTACGCCGAACTCGTTCTAGCTTGTTTATATCTTTTTGGTAATAAGGGCACCAGGATTGAACGCAGTATTCCAGAAGAGGGCGGACTAAGGAATTGTAAAGGGTTAGGATAACTTCTTTGGATTTATGCTCAAATGACCTGCCTATAATGCCAATTATTTTGTTTGCCTTCTTAACAACTTCTGAACATTGTTGACTCGGTTTTTAGGTTACTCGATATTGTTACTCCCAGATCGGTTTCTCTGTTTACATTCTTAAGCTGAGTGCCATTCATCGAATAGTTTGCTTTCTCATTTAGGTATCCGATATGTAGTACTTAACATTTATCCGCATTGAAACTCGTTTGCCAAATTTGGGCCCAACATGACAATTTATCTAGATTGTGTTGCATATCGTCAACTTGTTCTTTTGAGAGTACGCTATTTGCAATTTTTGTATCGTCAGCAAATTTTGAGATTGTACAGGTGAGACCCTCATCTATGTCGTTGATGTAAATTAGAAAGAGAATTGGTCCTAGTACCGATCCCTGGGGTACCCCGCTACTTACATTGGTCTATTTAGATGCCTTACCGTTTATGACTACTCTCTGCTTTCTGTCGCTGAGCCAATTTTCTATCCATTTCAACACACCGTCTTGTATTCCATGCGCTTTTAGTTTTAGCAGTAAACGTTTGTGGGGAACTTTGTCAAAGGCCTTTTGAAAATCAAGGTATATAATATCTACAGCTTTACTCTCATCCTAGAGGTTGAGGATATCGTGGAAGAAGTCTAAGAGGTTTGTTAAACAGGAACGTTTTTTACGAAAGCTGTGTTGAGTATCTTTAAGTATGTTATTTTCCTCTAAGTGATTTACGAGTCTGTCTCGTATGACCGTTTCTAGCATTTTACATACAACTGAGGTTAAGCTAATTGGACGATAGTTACTGGGTAGGGATTTGCTGCCTTTTTTGAATATCGGTGTTACGTTGGCTAGCTTCCACTGATCAGGCATAGTTCCAGACTGCAAGGAGTTATTGAATAGTAATGTCAGTGGTTTGGAGAGCTCAACCTTAGCTTCCTTTAGAACTCTAGGCGAGATTGTATCAGGTCCAGGCGTTTTATTTACCTTGAGTTTATCTAAACAATTCAATACTTCTCTCTCTGTAACGGTGATATTGCTTAGAACATCTGAATTATCAATCTGAATCGGCGATGGTGTAGGGATATCACTGAGGTCTTCTGTTGTAAAAACTGATGCAAAGAAGGTATTGAGGGCATTACTCATTTGTACTTCGTCTTTGGTGTATTCTCCGTTTTCATCGACTAACGGTCCAACAGTTGAAGTAACTACTTTTTTCTTTCTGATATAACTATAGAATTCTTTCGGGTTTGTTTTACTTTGATTCGCAATATGTAACTCTAGAGGGTCTTTTTACTTTGCTTAATTAACTTTTTGGCTTTGCGTCGTAGCTCTACAAATTTCACCCGTTCTTCGTCATTTTGTGAGGATTTTAATCTATCATTAGCACATTTTTTAGCAAGCAGGCAGTTTGAAATATCTTTATTCCACCATTTGGGCTTATTATTATGGCCTGGACGCCGTATTTTCGATGGTATATAGTCTTGCACTGCTTTTAGGTAAGTGGTTTCGAATAACTTCCAAGATGTATTTATGTCGTTATTGTTAATTAAAAAGCTCCAGTCAGTTTCTTTAAACATAGCTCTAAGTTTATGGAAGTTTGCTTTCTTGAAATTAGGGACTTTTTCGATGCTACTATTTGGCTCGTTACTAGTAAACTTTAAAGTGAAAGTTATCGTACGATGGTCGCTGTTACTGAATTCATCACCAACATTCAAATTCTCTTATTAAGTCTTCTGTTGTTGCAAGTACAATGTCAAGAACGTTATTACCACGGGTCGGCGTTCGAACAAATTGATAAAGCGAACTCTCTTGCAAGTTCGTATACAAGTCATGTCCGGAGTGTGAAGTAAGAGTATCGCCCCACTTGGTCACAGGTAAATTAAAGTCGCCAAAAATTACGGTATCTTGTGAGTTACTTACATCTGCAATTTGTTCGTAAATTTCTCGGTCAGTTTGCACTGATTGAGCTGGAGGTCTGTATATTAATGCAAGTATTATTTTTGTACCTTTATTATTCTTTATTAGCACAAAAGATGCGTCGACGTTCACAATTTGAGGTTTTGACAAGAGGGTAGGGTTAAGACTTTCTTTGATATAAAGTAAAACGCCACCTCCATTTCGATTTATTTGGCTTTTCTCAAACATTACATAACCGGGAAGTGAATACTCTGCTAAAAAGTCTCTATCTTCTGTATTGAGCCAAGATTCTGTTATGCCAATCACATCATAATTTTCTGTAAACACTAGCTCCTCTAAATCTGAAATTTATTGCGTATGCTACAAGCGTTTGCATAGAAAACCTTTAAATTTGTTATTTTAGAACTCACGGAACGCTCTTTAATAATATTTTTCGTTCTTGTCGGATCTACATTTATGTTCATGGCTGTCCTCGGTCCTCGCTGTCTTCGGTCCTTATCGCTGGTGGTCCTCGGTTGCCTCTGTTTTTTTCTTGGCGTTGGATGATTTATGTCACTGCTGCTTCTTCTCGGATGGCGTTTTTGATCCATGGCTGCGGACTGCTTCGTGTAGGAGACGACCCATGCGTGCTGAACCCACAGGGTTTAGATGAGTGCCATCCTTGCGGAACAGAGTAGGCTGGTTGTAGAAGTTGTCCCAGAGGTTGATGAATTCAACTTCTTCCCTCAGACACAAATATTTTAGTCAGCTATTTGTGCTGAAGGCCTTGTCGTAGAATTTGTCAGGTGCGTCGATCTTGGGGAGAATGCCTGAGATGATGATATTCCTTGACTTGTTTTTGTTTTTGGGCAGGTTGAAATCTCCTGTGATGATGACATCTGTAGCGGGAGTTGGCAGATTTTGTAGGAGTGATTGTATCTTCTCTGTGACCTCCTTGAAAATTTCCCCTGTGGTGTTTGGAGGTCGGTACAAAATTATGATGAGCATGTCGGTTTGTCTTATGTGTACTGCTAGTAGCTCTGTTGTGCCGTTTGAGAATGCAACTAAAGTTTCGGTATTTGCAGCCATATCCTCCCTTAGGTAGAGTGCTACTCCTCCATGGCTTCTGTCCTCTCTGTCGGCTCTGAATAGAGTGAAATTATGGATATTGATCTCTGCATCCAAAATGTTTTCGTTCAAGTGTGTTTCTGTGAGGGCTAGAAAAATTGAGTTATCTTCCTCTGCAATTTCTTCCAACATGGGGACTTTACATTGATTGTTTCGTGGGTAAAGTCCTCTGATGTTGCCCACAAAAAAACTAGTTAGTGGTAGTTGCACCTTCCTCTGTGGTTCATGTCTGGCCCCTCGGTTTGGGCTAGGAATCTCTCCATTATCACTTGAGACCGTTTTTCCACTTCCAGAAGACGTCCCATTACTACCTCTAAAAAAGCACCTTGGTCGGGCATAGCCGTGTGTACCGCTGCTGGTCTGACCTTGTGAGTTTGCTGGATGGTTGGCCAGCTTCTGAGGGCATTGCGTTGGCTTTCTAATTTTTCCTCATGAGTTGGTGTGTAGGCAAATTCCCTTTGGATGTGTCCTGTAGCGTGTTCCCTTGGTTTGTTGACATTGTTTCTGGGCGTCAGTATTTTGGTTCCCTTGATGTGTGGAAGATTGCAGTCTCTCATAGTACATGCCCTTTTGTTGAGCGAGATTCTGCATACATATGGGGGGTAGTCGATGCACTTCCATCCACGCTTGCAACCGATCCTTTCATCCCGCCCGTGCTTCATGAATTTTGCACATATTTTTGGGTGGTCTTGTTTGCATCCCATGCCCACTACTCCATATCGGCATTCATTTCTTAGGTAGAAATTGCATATATATATATATATATGAGAGAGAGAATGTGATGATAAATGCTTACATTTCCTTACCAATGTAATTCGAATCAAATACTTTTGTGATAACGTTCATGATCGGTCTAATCCTTAATATATTACCTAACGATAAGAGACTATGGACGTATTTCCTATATCAGGGCCATCGGATATAATAGTGACCCAATACCTGAACCCGTTATTAGCTAAAGCTTATTTATGGGGGTGTTTGTTTAACTTGTATATATATATATATATATATATATATATATATATATATATATATATATATATATATATATATATATATATAATATACTGTATATAATGTGTGTGTGTGTATTTTGTGTATATATTTATTTATATATATACAGTATATTTTTGGGTTGCCGTACACACACACAATCACACACACCATCATGTTTAGCCGAGTATGGCAGGAAATGGAGTACCAGCTATATGGTGTTAATGTAACAAACAGTGTACACATTGAAGTGTACTGATAGTGTGTACTAAACTATGAATTGCGGTGTTACATCAAATATATAATAGTGTTGTATCATTTGCGGTTTGCAATATATTAACAAATGAAATCGGTTAAATAATTTCGGAACATCCTGTACATTATTATGCTATAAACTAATTTACATTTTGAAACACGGTTATCAAGTATTGTACAAGGTTTTATTAGCGTATTATAAAAGTCAGTATGTAATTCTAAATTTGTTTTTCATGAAAAAATAAATACTTTGATTCCTATTAATAAAATATATATACAATACATGTTTAGGTCCATTCATTATAATTAGGCGGCCAAAACATTTGACCACTAACCTCTATAACTCAAAAAGAACTATAGTAATCGAGCTCAAATCTCTAGCATTTGGGAAGAGTCGGAAGAGGAAAAAAAAATAGGAACAGTGGGGATTAGGCCTGAGTAAATAGATAGATAGATAGATAGGCCTAGATAGGGAAGAGTCGGCCAGGAAATGATGTGGGAATTTGCAGGCCCTTTTAAGTTACAGAGGTTAGGGGTCACGATTTCTGGCCTAAGTAAAGTGAAAAGACTATAATGAAGGCAAGAAGGTTGACAATAATTATGTAAACCAATATAAATATAGCTGGGTCAATAACCACTAGATAATGTATACACTCTGTTTAGTTTCAGTTGACGATAAATTGAATCCCTTAGCAGCTAATTTGTTGATACTTAATGGAAATATATGAAACTACTGTGTCTCTGCATCATATTAAGACCAAGTTTATATAATTTGCTCCATATTTCTCGTCAGACTCTTCAAAATAACTGAGAAATTTTGATGGGAACTTTGTAATATACCGTCAGTTGTAAAGAAACAGACTAGTTGAAAATTATACCGAGATACAGTATATTTATCAAGCTATGACTAGAATGATTCCTTGTTATAAATTACATTAGGGCATATCAGTTACAGTGTTGTAATTATTTTGTATTAACCTATTCAGTACGATGACGTAATGTTCATATTCTGGTTACCATTAAACGATTATGTTTTGATTTCTCTAGGCTTCAAAGGGGTAAAAACTATCTCGGTAAACCCTCTGAATAAATTGGTCATTCTTAAACAGCATAACATCTACATGTAAGTTTAGCAAGACTCAAATGTAAACAGACGTTATCGTGATGAGTTTCTCTTCAGGAAGACTTAATTATACACTAGGCTAGTCTACAATGCTGTATATTATTTTCCAAATCTTCAAATCATGCTCTTTGTCTTACGTAATCGTCTGTTTTTGTGTTTGAGGGGATTTTGGTGAGGTGTAGAGTCCTCCCCAAGTAATTTCTCTTTCACATCATAGTCATCAGCCATATTTCTCGAGAAACGCTTTCGTAGATTGGCCAGTTTTGAGACGTCTGTGTTATTCCTTTTAGTCGCAGAATGATTGCCGACAAAGAGTTCCTCCTTCTTCTCCTCCTCCTGAGCTCCTGTTTCTCCGTCAGTGTAGTTGTGTTCAGTGTAAATAGTGACATCCTGGCTCGCTTTATACTGCACAGGGGGAGCCTCCGCTAGGTTCACGTTACTGGGATCCGATTGAGGTACCTGCCGGCATGTAAGGAGATAAATATTAGATTGTTGAGAATGTTTCCTTGGCAAGTCAATAGTTTATGCGTGGTTGACACCTGAATAGGGTCCGAGAGGGGCCTTTTTGGACCTCCCCTGTTTTGCTCCATTAGTTTGGAGATTTTAAGACATTTCACGCCATTAGTTTGGTGATAAAATAGATGCCTCTTTCCATTCAGGTGTAGAGTTTTTCTGGGCGAGCGATAGCGGCCTTCGGCCTGTACATATTTCTATAATTGTTTTTACAGATTTAGCTTGAAGGGGGTCGGGGGGAGGGGGGGGGGGGGTGAAGGAAGTTTGGGAAGGCATGTTTGTTAGCCTAGGTGACAAACTAAAATACATTGTTCAAAAATTGCAAAAACAAACACAATTCTCAATGATAATCAAACGAAATATCATAGTAACTAACAACAAGACGTCGGATCAGATATATTACTTAATAATATTGTGGGCTGGTCTATCAAAATGAGAGTTGAGCGTTCTCTGCCATACCCATAGCTTACTCTGACTGTTCCTTTTACTTATATATTTTCTAGATCTCAAGTGACGGTGTCTTTTCCGTGGATTGACCTCCCTACTGCCAACCCTGGCAGATTGGGAGCCAAAGCGTCACATTTTTCCTTTGCCCCTCAACTTTCCCTTTATAATTGCTGAGGGGCACAGGGCCTTGGGTGGGGTTTTTGTTTCCCGGGCGTTTCCGCACCCTCCTCAGCTCCCCGCCTTTGAGTGGCTTCGGTCACCTGGGCATTATTAGTGGTAAGCTGGGAGGGTTCTGTGGGGTCGCTCGGTTATGACCTTCGCCTTGTTCGGGACCTTGGGGCTGCTCGGCCAGACAGCCTGAGGAACAGCAACAACAACAACATAATATTGTGACCATTGCTGATTATATTCGCTCATTAACCCCTTCTGTACCGGCGATGTCTTATGATTTTATTCTAACTATATTTAGACGATTTTGTGTATTTTAAGAATGATATGTGGTAGTAAAAATGGGTTAAGTGAGATAGTTCGAAGCCTGTTAGTTGCTAGAGGCCCTTTTTAAACTGAATAAATTCGTCTAATAGTAGCAATAATATAATTAAAGAGACGTCACCGGTACAGAAGGGCCTACCAAAACAGTATAAACAAATCTTTCTCTATTGTTATATTTTATGCTGAAGTTTATATACCTGTGAATACTGTGTACAGCAAAAATTATGAATACACCATGCAGCGCATTCATAATATTCCTAGCATACGTGGGATCTGTTGCAAACTTCTTTAGGAACTTGATCGAAAAAAATGGCTGAAATAAATAGGTCTTTATTTCTCGGTTCCAGGTCAATTTGACAAGTAGATAATTTTAAACAGTTGATCTTAACAAGGGAAGACTAATCCTAACCTAACGTAACCTAATTGTACTGGTAACTTGTCACAGGTGGATATACAGTATACGGATTGGAATAATCCTCTGGCACTGGTAGAGTTGAATCATATTATTTCTCACCTGTGAAAAGCGCTGACTCGAGCTGCGGCTACAGAGGGATGCCAATACCTTGCGGGGCTGATTTAGAAGGAGTTGGGTGGCATTCAGGATCAGTGACAGTGCAAGGAGGGTCACCAGCACCGGTAACTTTAAATCAATGCCAGCGTCCTTTCTCTCTCTCGAAGGGGCTGCTGAGGAACAGTTCGAGGTCAAAGTATGTTTCTGGGTGGTTGGCATGTGGGTCTGGTCAGAAGAGGAGGAAAACGATTGAGATGTAGACTTTTCACTTAGTTGTAATGTCGATCGACTTCGAGGACGAGGATGAGGACGCGATTGTGAATCAAAAGGGCACGACTCCGCTTTGACTAATACTTGACCGGTGATGTCTTCAAGAAGGACGTCCGCGCCCTCCTCGAGATGGATGACACTTGGGTTGCGCTTGAAGTGTGTTTGCTTTAGTATGTTGCCTTGCGAGGCGAGACGC
>JBAKBP010032078.1:0-23628 GCA_037953745.1 Lithodes maja
GTACCACACTTGAGCCGGCCACATTGGCGCGATCATCGAGACTATGGCCCGGTAACCCCGTAGTTTGTGAACTACTTGACACATGAGTGAAGCGTCTGGAGGAGGAAAAAGATAGATTGAATTCCACCTCTTCCAGTCCTCTAGTAAAGCGTCAGGAGCCCCCGCCGGAGTTATTGCCCGGCTGGTCAGATAGAGAGGTAGTCTGTGATTTCCCTCGGATGCAAAGAGATCCACTTTTGGATGGTATGGCTCTGCAATCATCTTGTCGAAGACGGTTTGCTTGATAGCCCATTCTACTAGGGTGCTCTGTCTCCGAGACAGGGCGTCCGCCCAGATGTTCGCTATCCCCGGGAGGTAAGAAGCGTGTAGATGAATGCTCAGCGATTCGACCAGAGCAAAAATCTGTTCTGACAACCTCATCAACTCTCGAGACCTCGTTGACCCTTGCTTCTGAATGCAGTGAACTGCAATCAAGTTGGCCATTCGAAATGCAATTGACTTCCCCTGCAAGGAAGTGCCGTGAGCTTGAAGGAATAATAATGGGACTAGAAGCTCTTGTTTGTTGATGTGAAAAGTTACATCTTGGGGCCAAAGACCCTGATCTTGGTGACCTAGGTTGGATTGATAACCCCAGCCTATTACCCCTGAAGCGTCTGTGTCTACCCATACCGTAGGTGGAGGAGAAACCCATGTCATGACGGACTGCAATGTTTCGGTCTTTGCCCAGACCGACCGCAAGTTGTGAATTAACCGCGGAATCGGCCATAGTTTTCCCGTCGGCAATAGTGGGAAAAATGTGTTGCCTTCCATGATTAATCTCTTTACTTTCAACCGGCCCAACTTCACAGTTAATTGGATCCAGTTGAGTGAACCGACCAGTGACTCCCACGTTTTTCTCGTCGTATTCAGACTGTGACAAAAACGAAACAGTTTCCTGCGAAATCTGGTGCGGTTGGCCACACTCTGAGTAAGAGTCAGATTGGCAGTGTCCCAGACCAGTCCTATCCACTGAATTTCTCTTGTGGGAACAAGGAGAGACTTCGCCAAGTTGACCTTGAATCCTAGAGTTTGTACATGATGTAATATTTGATTGACATGGAGATGACATAACTCCTCTGACTCCGCCACTACTAGCCAGTCTTCTAAATACCACAACACCTTGACACCTTGGGCTAGCAAGGGCATGAGGGCCTGCCGGACTAATTTTGTAAAAATTCTCTGTGCCAGGTTCAAACCGAAAGGCATTCTCTGAACGACATAAGTCTCTTGCCTGAACCTCAAGGCGAGGAATTTTTGGAACCGTTTGTTTATGGGGACATGCCAATAGGCGTCTTTTAGGTCTAATGAGCACATCCAGCCTTGCGGCGGGAGTGAGAGCCTGATTTGATTCACTGCAAGCATCCTGAAGGGTGAATTGTAAATATATGTGTTCAGACGCGAGAGATCGACTACTGGTCGCATCTGCACACTGTCCCTCTTTGGCACTAGAAAGAGTATGGAGGTGAAAACAGGGCAAGTTGGATCTACCTGGACAATGATTTGCTTGTTGATAATTTCCTGGATAAGTGACTCCACCTCTAAAGAAACCTTGTTGAATTCTAGAGTTTGACATAGACGAGGTCGCCGGAGCCACCTCCAGGTTATGCCTTTGCTTATCACTGTCTTGGCCCACGTCCGCCAGGGCCAAGCCTTGCGACATGCTCGGAACGACCCAGTTTCTGTACTGGGTCTGTCCAGTAGGACAACTCTCGAATCCAACTCACCTGCGGTAGGCCCCGGGAGAGAGAGAGTGTAAATGACTATTTTTTTGGTGGTGGCGGCGGAGTGGGGTTAGACGGTTGGCTAGATTTGGCAGGTGTCTGTCCTTGAGTAGGCTTTTGGTGCGACTTACCTCTATAGCCTGAATGTTTCCCCTGCCTAGGTTTGTGCTGAGTACCTCCCTGCTGCTGAGGAGGCCTTGGGTCTCGAAAGGACTGTTTAGTTTGAGTAGGTTGGGACTTTCCGCCGCTCTTAGGTTTCGAGTAAGGTTTCTTAAAGTTCTCTTTCTTTGGCTGGGAGGTACTCTGCTTTCACACATCTACCAAATTGAAGACAATACTCCATCTTTCTAGAGGGAGAAGGGGTGCAGTTAATACCGGGGAAAGAGTTACTCGGCGGGTATGTCCTCCAGCAACTTCTTTACCAAGTACACCCTCAAATCCTGTCTTGCTCTAACCGCCTCCATGATAGCTATTCTGATATCACCCAAAGATTGAATAGAATTTTGCAAAAGGAGCCTACGTGACAAGTCCGTGGCTTTCCTTACATGTTGGTCTGAGATGGCTGTTATAGTTCTCGTGAGTGACTGGGCAACCTGGCGACTGCCGAGGTATTGAGAGAACAGTCTATATGCTTTATTACGTAGCTTAAAGTCTCTGTCTAAGTGAGCCGGAGGGGGTGTGGAAAAGGATTCGTGCAGGTCATAAAGTGATAGTTTGGGAGCTGCCAGGAATTCAAATAAAGCCAAATGCTTTGTTAACCGGTAAAGTGAACCATGAATGAACTTCCTGAGGTACCTGATGGGAGGATTTAGTGGTAATGGTAGATGCAAATACCTGCGCCTCCAGTTCCCAGTCCACCCACGGACCTACACCTACCTGCCCCACCTGCAAGACTGGTGTGTTTGTCTGATCTACTACCGGGACTGTATCCAGTTCCGGCGTAAGTGCATGCAGAGCTTTTATATAATTGACGCCGTCATTTCGTGACCAGTCAGCAAACAGTTTTGTAGATGAGGCCGGAGGTATTGCCGGGGAGGCAGAATACACAAAGAAATCAGCACAATAAACAGTTGGGATGGCCTTAATGGTAACATCTAATAACCTTCCTTGCACATCCTTAGCCCTAAGTTTCCTACTCTTGTTAACCTCAATGGTCCAATCACTAGGGACCGGTAGCTCCCCCGATACGGTAGCTTGTGCCAGGTGCGGATTCTCTCGTATTGACGGAACCCATGAACAATCTGGCCCATAGAGGAGAGGCATAGGGCCTCTCCTCTGTGGGGGCTTATCAAAAGGGGGAGAAGTAACGTCTGTGATGACACGTACGTTAGTGGTAGTCAAGGAGGCCGGCACTGGCGTGCTACTAGCTGTGGTCGTCGCCGGAGTTACGTCAACCGAAGGCAAAGAGAAATGGGGATGTGAAACACCTGAGGGCTCTAACGGCCTTACCATAGACTCAAGTGGGGGAACTACCGGTGTGCTAGTGGAAGGAGCTTGAGAAAGAGGTAGCTGATACTGTTGCATCACTCTCTGCAGAATATCATTTAGTTCCTCAGTAGTAACACACTTACCGTGGGATCCTCGAGAGGACTGAGACCCACCTTCTACTTCATTATTAACTGGTTGAGCTGAGGACAGTTCTATGTCTTGCGGCTCTTCTGGTAGTTCTATCACTTCCGTCGTTGGTGGCCGGGGATCAGCCACTGGGGCCGCCGGTGGCCACACCAGATCAGAGACTGACGAGGGTATTATTTCTACCTGTCCACTTTCCCTATTCATGTCCTGAGCATTAATATTAACCTGTGAGGGTTCTGATTGTCTCCAGATCCCCCGGCTTTGTGCCGCGGGTGGCTGGGAGTCCTGTATCACCTGAGAGCTATAAAAAATCTGATGTGAGCAAGACGGAGAACCCCTATACTGATCCGCTAACACTCTGTTAGGTATAACCGGGGGACCTTTACGTGGCACATAACTTAACTTAGGAATGGCGAATGTAAACTCTTACGGCTCACTTAAAGATTGTTCATCCCTGAGACTAGACTCCATCCCCTCCGCCCCTACCTCTGAGTCGCCAGATTGGACGTTAGACGTTAAAGAGGTAGGAGTGGAGGGAGGTGGCCGCGACCCTGGCAAGGCCTGGGGAAGCGGTTGTGAGATGACCGTACGGGCACTTATATGACTTGAAGTGGACGGCGTTGGAGAAGCAGAGCCCTCCTTCCGGCGTTTTGTCGACCTTGACGACTCGACGGAAGAATGTCGGGACTGTTTCCTAGGAAATCTAGAACGAGATCTAGATTTGCGCTTCGGCGAAGGCGAACGAAGGAGGGGGGGGGGGGGGGGTGGCTGCGGCTCGGCACTGTCACTTTCACTACTCGTTACTACCTGCTTGGAAAGTACTTTTGATTTAATTTTAGGTTTGGTTGACTTGGCTCCGGCCAAGTCAACCAAACCTAAAATTGACTTAACTTAGTTAGTTGACTTAACTAATGGAGATTTAATGACGTAGTGCTCCCAGAGCTCCTCGTCATCGCAATGGAGAGCTTTATGACCAGTGTCTCTCGCATAAACGTTAAAACATTATTTAATCTCCTTCAAGGCTGCTAAGCAAGAAAAGTCTCTCTTATCGAACACCGCCGCTCTTAACTCAGAACACACGGAACGTTTCGATACCCATAGTCCCCTTGAGCGATCAAGACACTTTACACATATTATACATAAACTGTGAGCAAAAACTGGTAATAGAGAGCAGGTAGGCATAGCGCAAAGGTCAAAGCGAGGCATGATGGAGCTAGGGACGGGGGCCGGGGGGCCGGGGGGCCGGAGGGGCGGGACGGGGGCCGGGGGCCGGAATCGGCAACTCCTCTGCTGCCGGAACCGCTACTAATGAAGTGTTGAGATTCTGGAAATAGAAAATTTCCAGGAACCAATGCTCATTTTTTTTTTTTTTTTTTTTTTTTTAAAGAGACAATGAACGGAGGAAGGAAAAACACAGATAAAACAAAAAGGTCCATGTGCCTAAAGGCATCCTCCATTCATAAAATGTTTGTAACAACTGGATTTAAACATTTGTAGATTGTAAGTTTGTGGAAAGCAATTCGAAGGAAGTGAATTCCAAAGAGTAGTAGCTCTGGGGATAAATGAATTCTGATAAGCAGAAGTCCTGCATTGTGGAGAAGAAAGTGTAAATTCATGGGCGCTCTCAGCTGCCCTAGTTCTACGGGGAAAGATGTGGAGAGGCGGCACAATTGCTGTGAAAATATCTGTAGAATAATGCAAGGGATGCAACGTTTCTTCGTATGGATAATGTAGGTAGGTCCTGTGTGATTGCAGGGTTATTGATTAATCTAATAGCTTTATTTTGAATTTTGTCCAACTGCCTCAATGCAACCACTCCACTTCCACCCCACAGAGGTGAACAGTAATCCATCTGAGAACGCACATGACTTTTATATATCACGGCCAACTGCTCGTCAGTGAAGAATTCTCGAACTCTGTACAGGAGTCCCAGTTTTTTAGAGGCATTCTTTGCAATGCTTCTAACATAATGTGTCCAGCTCAAGTTAGTAGTTAATGTTACACCGAGAATGTCAATACTAGCGGAAGTGGGAATATTTACATCATTAAAAAATATATGGGAGTCAGTGAGATTCTGTCGGTTAGAAAATTGAATGTACTTGGTTTTCTGTGCATTAAAGGAAACTAGATTCTTTTGTCCCCATCCATTAATTCTAGAAAGGTCCTGGTTCAGAGAAATTGCAGTGTTTATTTTTGAATTTATAAGATCGGGTTGGGTGAAAGAATTGGTAAATGTGAAGGAACTGTGGAGTGTTGAGTCATCTGCGTAGGAATGTGTTGGATTATGAGTGGTAGATATGAGATCATTGATATGAATGAGGAACAGAATTGGGGCCAAAACTGATCCCTGGGGAACACCAGCATTTATTGAGTGAAATTGAGAATAAAGGCCATCTACCATTACACGTATTTTTCTGTTATGAAGATAAGAAGAAATTAGTGGAACTAATGATGCAAGGCCGTAGTGTGACATCTTCGACAATAAGGATTGATGCCAGACTCTATCAAATGCCTTTGATATATCCAGTGCTATTGTATGTGTTTCACCATGTTGGTCTGTAGCTTGGTTGATTTGATGCGTAAGAAGGCAAAGCATGTCTGCAGTTGATCGACATCGTCTAAAACCATATTGCCTATCACTGATTAATTTATTATTCTCAAGATGCTTAATTATGTGATTATTTAATATAATTTCAAAGACTTTACCAAGAGTGGAAGTTATAGCTATTGGTCTGTAGTTTGATGGATCTGAAGAGGCACCTTTTTTAGGAACTGGATGGATGTTTGCTATTCATAAGAATAACCTGAGAGGTGTTAACACATCCTACCTCAAGTCCGCCGGAAAATTAGTTATAGCCACTGCTACTCTAACCTTCCGCTGGACCCGGTAGAAAGACCCCTTTTATCATACATATGAACTGCTTACCTGTGACAAAGCGTCACTGGCCCAATCGACCTTCAGCGTTTTACTTATCATTGACTATTGGCAGTAGATAGATAGTTAACTCGCTTCATGACTTGAGTCATGGATAAGCTCACTTGACTGTTACGCCGGGTGAGAGAATTTACTGCGTGAGGCTATCGGTCAGGGCGAGTTGACTCGGCGGGCCGAATTGAGTCCCTTTAGAATTTAGCATATTCCGCTGGAAGGTTCGTGGTTCAGCACACCACGCCGGGTCATTTGGTTGCTTTCTTATCGTCTGAGATGAGAAAACGCCGGCTATGTTGAGAAAGCCGCCGGAAAAACGAACCAACATTTTCAGAGGTGAGGACTTATATGGGAAAGTCAAACACCCCCAAAAACCCCACCAAATAAATGGGACGTCTCCCTAACCCCTCAAGCATGTAAAGCACACATGCAAAAACACATATAGGGGAAAATATTAGGCTTACACATAAATAAAGCTTAATTTATAAATAATAAATAATCCCTATCCTACATTGGAGACCCCTAATGAGGCTGACCATGAGGTGACGACGAAACATCGAGGTGGCTGCAACCAGACGCTCTGAAGAACCAGCAGCAGCAGCACGAGGAGGAAGAGGCCCACGATAGGGGCCCATGCACAGATATGGACTCCAGAAGATTCCACACCACGTGTGGCAAGCCTTGAACTAGAGCATCTGCTAAAATAAACTATGCAACTACCTCATAGTGACGGCCTGAAGCATAAGCTTGCGGAATGGTAGCCTCCTAAATAACTATCAAAAAGCAAAAGGCGCAAAACAAAACACACAATAACAAACATAGCACGATGATCCTGGGATACATATGCGCCTGTTACAATAGTACCCTAATTTACATACCTCCTGCGGACGTACCAATGGGGTAGCCTGTGCTAGCTAATCTAAACACATGTTCAATACAACTCAGATGTATATGAATGAGCAAGGACTCACTAGAAGCGATCGAACGAAGAATGAAGCTGGAGCACAGAGCAACCCACCCTCGTGGAACGGACGCGGAAGGAGGAAGGAAGTATGGCCGCTAGAGGGCCAGCGTCAGGAATCCACACGCAAGAAATCCACGGGAACTACTTAACACATCATGTTGGGGCCGAATTGATGGATCAGATATGCATTCCCTGAAATCCTGAGGCCATACAGTTGGAGATGTAAGCCATGTAGGTCCTTGCCACCAAATAGAGGATGACAAAAACTGTTGCGCCGAGATCCCCCGGGAAATTATGTCACCGGGGTTATCCTTGGTGCTCACATAGCGAAATTTAGCTGTAGGAACTAAGTTATGTATCTCATCAGTGCGATTTGAAACATAAACAGGTAACACCTTCTGGCTGTGTACCCAAGAAAGTGCTATTTGACTGTCGCTCCAGACATAGACGTTATTAATCTGTAGTATGTCTGTATAAGCATCCAGTGTAAACTTTAATAGACGCGCAGACACAAGCAATGCAGTAAGTTCTAATTTAGGAACTGTAATTTTCTTAATAGGGGCTACTTTGGCCTTTGCTATAGCCAGTTTCGCTTCACTACCATTGCATAAGTATATGGCAGTACCGTACGCACTATTACTGGCATCAGCAAAGGCATGCAGATCCACCTGTTGACCTCTAATAACTTGACGATATATATATATATATATATATTTTTTTTTTTTTTTTTTTTTTTTATTCCTCTCGGGCATAGGCTGAGAGCCTTAACATTCACCGCTTTACAATGAACAGTGAAGCCCGTGAAGTCTTGTTCCAGTCTAGGGAGTGAGACATGTGAAGCACGTAGAGTACAACGAGCACCTGCCATCTTGCCTTCACATGAGGCACGGTGCTCACTCATGGCCCGAAACGACCCCATCTCTGAAGCCACCTCGTTCCCGTGCTTCACTGTCTCACTCCCTACACTCGGACTCTCACACTTACACACACACAACGCCACCTGTTGAGCAGATAACTCACCAGGCATTGCACCCCTATAGCATATTTTGAATATGGGAATATTCATACAGTGCTATTTAATCAGGGAACAATGAGGGTATTTTATTGACGTTTCGGTGGGCTTGTGGTAATGCACTGATACTAGGTACAGCACAAATTCCATCCCAATAATATCTTCCCATTGATCCATCGGGATTTGAACCCGGGACCTTTGGATTACCAGGCCAGTGGCAAGACCACTCCACCACACCTCCCCTAGCAACATGTGGAAAGGTCCGACCGAATTAACCGCCACGTATCTTGTAGCTCAGTCGGGAGTGGTGTGTCCCAATCTAGCTTTAGCCACCACAGTTGCTGTAAAAACATACGAGTGCGAATAGTGACAGGCAGAAAATAGCCTAGGGGATCAAACAACCTCGCAGACAAACTTAAGCAGTTTCGCTTGGTCATAATCTCACTGTCGCATGGTGTGTGACAGAAGGAGATACAATCTGTGGTAGTGTCCCATTTGTGGCCCAAAAACTTCACCTAACTATTCTCAGTAGCTACACCGTCAGAAGCAAATTGACCTTTCAAAAGATCAATATTAGTGGCTCATTCTCTCAAGTATATATGAGCCTTGGCAAATATATCGCGGATCTCCCAGCATCTTTTGAGCAATAAATCTTCATCGTCTCCAGTGCCTTGAAGATTGTCCACATAGATCCCCTGCTTGGTCTCATTCTTGAAGTCAGGATCTAGTCCAGCCTCCTCAAGATGTCGCAAGATAGTAGCGTTGAGAAAGAACTGGCAACAGGTCGCTCCGAATAAGACAACTCTGAATCTGTAGACCAGATACTCTGAATCTAGATCCATTGGGTCCCGTGGCTATAAAAATCTTGTCGAGTCCCTGTCTTCACGATGGAGTTGAAGCATCAGGAAGGCCTTCTCAATATCGGCGACCCATGCAAATTAATGGCATCTGAAGCGTAACATAATTTGCGCGACATCAGAGACCAGGGATGGACCCGTGTACGGACAATCATTCAGGCTATAGGAGCGATCATTGGATTTAGCTGAGCAGTCATACACAATACGAACAGGAGTGGTGGAACTGTCCTTTTTTATCCCATGGTGAGCAAGGTAATGAATCTTATCCCCATACTCACAAGGATCTACTCTATCAACAAATCCACGTTGTACCTGCTCATTTAGTACTGCCGCATAAGTCTCGCAATAATTTGGATCCTTGACAAACTGCTTCTGAAGGCCCTGTAACGTACCAAGTGCTAAATTGAAATTTGTAGGTAATTTATTCTTATTGTCATTCCATGGGAGCCTTACCACATACTGACTCCTGCCAGAGTCATATGTTACAGTTTCTTCGTACGAGCTCAACGCTAGCTTGGACTCCCGATCAAGTTCATGTGGGTCAATTCCAATATTATCTAAGTCCCATAGCTTATCTATATCAGTGCATGGATTATCAGAAACAGTAGACCTAATGTATTTGTCTATGGAGCTTACTGCTACTTTAACCCCTTATTAGCGGGGCCCGACTTAAGTCCGTATCTAAAAACCTGGAGTATGTGGCGGGGACCAACTTAAGTCCGTGTGCAATTTTTGACCAAGAATGGCTGTGAGAGAGAGACGAGCGACGGGAGGAGCGTAGGTTACCTCATGACCACTCGGCACGGACCCCGCGCGCCTACTGACATCTACTCCACACTACTCCATCCTCCCTACCTCGCCACACAGGGAATTATGTCAGGAAATTACCTTATTTTAGAGATTTTGAACTCGTGTTGCAAGAACGTTGCAAGAGAACGCGTGGTCGTAGAAGGATGGTTCTGGTGTCATTGGAAAGCTCAATTTACGCCCTTTCAGGGATACATAATTGTATTACGCTCTGGCTCTTGTTTATGCATGAAAAAGAGCACGGAAACAAGGCAATTTAGGGTTAAAAAAAAAACGCTGGGCGCATAGTGGAAAAAAACTGACGGGCCCGCTTGTAAGGTGTTAAGGACCGTAACTACCCCCACCTTTGTGTCTTGAGATGAAGTTGCATATGATCCGGAAATGGCATACCCTTGTACTGTGGGGAGCAATTTCAGCTTATCTATCCACCGATATCCAGGGTGAACCAGGTCGTAGTAATAATCAGCTCCGACAAGTAGCATAATTCCATTGTTAGCAGAGAGTTGATCATCAGCCAGTTTAAAACCCTTGCTTCCGAGATATTTCAATTGTGGTTGAATCTCTGATGCCACATAGAAACTGGGAAGTTTGTCCACCACAACAGCCTTGATGGGACATACCTTCCTTCTATATACATAGGAAATCTCCACTAATATTAGTCACTGGAATCTACTTCACCAGTGAAACCATGGAGATGCAAATTCTCTTGACCCTTGCTGGTACACTTGAGCTGTGGCAATGATGACCGCAGAACGAATGACCTCTGTGAGCACTGGTCGAGTAAGGTTCGCGTCATTATATGCTTATTATTACTCCCCACTACTGGCAGCATCATAGTAGGAAGCATTTGACACTCTAGAAGCAATGGACATAGCAGATACTTTATTACCCTCGCTTTTATTTTATCATGTGACTCTTCGGGGGTTCTCCCCTTTTCTTTGCCGTCGTCGTGCCGATCAGACTGGGTACAAAGGGAAAACCAATGTTTCCCCTTGCAATACTTACAGGGTTTGATGAAGGAATTGGTGCAAGTACTGTTGAAGTGGTCTCTTGCCAGACAACTGGTACATAAATGAAGTGATATAGCCTTGCCAATTTTCTGTGTAGCCTTAGGATACTTAGGACATTGGTACCATGGATGACTGTGTACACTACACAACTTACAACCTGATGATATCGTTCTCTTCTGTTTAGGAGATGTCTGTACTGGGAAAGCCGCAGTGGATGGCGACAACTCCACGTGTCGGTATTGTCCAGTACTCTCCATGTTGAAGACTTCGGTCAGGAATATCTGCACCAACGCTTCCAAGTTCAGTGGAGTGTCGCTTAGTTGCCGTCTAACTATTTCCTTAAGGGGAGAGGGTACCTTGTTCAGGATATTTACACTGTAGATTTCCTCCTTCGTGATGGCCATCGTCTCCATTGACCGGAGGAGGCTCTCAATAGAGGCATAGTACTCCTTTAAATTGGTCACATCATACGATGGAGGATCTAGAGCGAAGAATTTTGTTATTAATGCTGTCTTTATTACTTCCTCTCTCCCATAAGTTCTTTTCAATAGCTCCACTGCAGACTCATAGCTTGTAGCTTCTAGCTTTTACCCCTCTATCAGCTTCAATGCCTCCCCTTTCAACTGTCCATGGAGATACATAAACCTTTGGATGAATGTAAGTGTCTTATTCCGATGAACGGAACACTCAAATATATCCCAAAATCAAGTCCAGGTAGTTGGATCCCCAGAAAAGGTAGGCAAAGTAAGCTTCGGAAGGTTAAAACCAGTTGCCTTTGGAGTACCGGTATCTTTAGAAGGGTGTGATTCTTGAGTTGAAGCTAATCTGGCTAAGGCTGTATTAACATCTTCAATATACTCTAGATCTGCTGATATATCGTCTTCCACATCTTCAGGACTTGACAACAAACCATATACCTGCTGAGCGTAACTATCAAAAGTGGCTAGCGATTTAGTTACAGTAGCCTTCTTGCCTTTAATCTGATCAGCAGAGGCACCTTCTAAAAATTCGTCAAGATATCTTAAGCACTTATTCAAGCTTCCCTTCATCCCTCCCTTCAAAATATTCAGCTTCTTTAAATCAGCCATTGTTAACCCTTCTTTGGCGGCGCGCAACTTATGTCGTGTGTAATAAATATGGACTAAGTGGCGGTTCACAACTTATGTCGTGTGCCATTTTCACCACGTAATGTTGCTAAGAGAGAGAGATAAGTGGTGGGAGGAGAGTAGCAAGCGTATGACTGCTCCAGACCACCGCGGCGGACCTACTGACATGAATCACACCCTCCCCCACCCTCACGCTCTCGCTACACAGGGAATTATGTAGGGAAACATTTTTGTTTTCGGTTAGGCTATCACCCCTGATAACCTATTTCTGCGCATTTCAGCATATTTGTTTTCAGTTGAAGTGATTGAAGTGTTTTTTAAAGTGAGTGAAGTGTTTTAAAGTGAGTGAATTGTTTTTTAAGTGAGTGAAGTGATCTGAAGAAAGTGACTGTCACCATGCCTCGCGCTTGTGCGAACTGCGCCGGTAGGTTTGGTGAGTCCATGTTTGCTACTATCGATCTTCAAGTCTGCCGGCTCTGCCAGCAACGAGAGAATTTTACAGTGAAATTAGATGAAGCCTACAACAAGATCAACGTCCTCACCATGAAGCTGGAATCACTCCAAGAGTTTGTAACACTCAACGTTGGAGTACCACAAACTTCAATTGTCACCGCAACTCCAGCAGCCACCAACGCCCCAACGTCAACTGCCAACAATTCAACGCCTACAGTAGCCACTTCAGCTGATGTTTCCGATACTCAAGATACAAATAGTGACTCGCTTCCCCCTCAAGACAACTTCCGTGTCGTGAGGAACAACGTTTGCCCCAAGACCAGGAAACACATACCGATTACCGAGTGTCAAAACCGTTTCCAGATACTCGCAGACTCAGATGACGAAGAGGAAATAGAAGAAGTCCGGCTCGTGGGAGACTCGATGATACGTGGTCAGCTCACAGAGTTTTGCGCCAGGGCACCTAAGACCAGGAAGCGTTTTTGTATCCCTGGTGGTGGTGTGGATGACGTAGTTGCAGCAGTTGACAAAGTATCAAAGCTGGCCCCTGCTAATACAATGTACGTCATCCACGTTGGATCCAACGATGTACAGCGAACCCGGTCGGAAGATTTGCTTTTAAAGTACCAGCAGCTGATCAAGTCGTTTAAGGAGAAGTCATCAAGGATCATCGTCTCAGGAATCGTCCCCCGGCTCGGTGTAGAGAGCCGATTTTACAACATAGCCACCAGCACAAATCGTTGTCTAGCAAACCTCTGCAGGAAGGAGAACGTGGGATTCGTCGACACCTGGGACAATTTCTACTACGATGACTATTTGTTTTCGGACGATGGAGTTCATCTGAACCAGGTGGGAGCAGCACGTTTTGGGCATCTTCTCAACGATGCGGTGAAGGATTTTCGGAGAAGAAATCGACTCAGCACAGGACAACCAGGAAGGAGGACCGAAGACAGCGAGGACGGCAACCTACAAAGGAATTAAATACTAATCCGTCAAGAACCGCGAATTTGGATAAAGCTCCACCAACACGACCCAAATTCAAAACCGTCAGGGATAACGACCGAGGACCGAGGACAGCCATGAATGTAAATGTAGATCCGACCAGAACCAAAAATTCGATGAAAGAACGTTCTGCGAGTTCTAAAACCGCAACTTTAAAGGTTTTCTATGCAAACGCTCGTAGCATACGCAATAAATTTTCAGATTTAGAGGAACTAGTGATTACAGAAAATTATGATGTGATTGGCATAACAGAATCTTGGCTCAATACAGAAGATAGAGACTTTTTAGCAGAGTATTCACTTCCCGGTTATGTAATGTGTGAGAATAGCTGAATAAATAAAAATGGAGGTGGCGTTTTATTTTATATCAAAGAAAGTCTTAACCCGACCCTCGTGTCAAAACCTCAAATTGTGAACGTCGACACATCTTTTGTGCTAATAAAGAATAATAAAGGTACAAAAATAATACTTGCATTAATATACAGACCTCCAGCTCAATCAGTGCAAACTGACCGAGAAATTTACGAACAAATTGCAGATGTAAGTAACTCACAAGATACCGTAATTTTTGGCGACTTTAATTTACCTGTGACCAAGTGGGGCGATACTCTTACTTCACACTCCGGACATGACTTGTATACGAACTTGCAAGAACTTGCAATTTGTTCGAACGCCGACCCGTGGTAATAACGTTCTTGACATTGTACTTGCAACAAAAGAAGAATTGATAGAGAATTTGAATGTTGGTGATGAATTCAGTAACAGCGACCATCGTACGATAACTTTCACTTTAAAGTTTACTAGTAACGAACCAAATAGTAGCATCGAAAAAGTCCCTAATTTCAAGAAAGCAAACTTCCATAAACTTAGAGCTATGTTTAAAGAATCTGACTGGAGCTTTTTAATTAACAATAACAACATAAATACATCTTGGAAGTTATTCGAAACCACTTACCTAAAAGCAGTGCAAGACTGCATACCATCGAAAATACGGCGTCCAGGCCATAATAATAATCCCAAATGGTGGAATAAAGATATTTCAAACTGCCTGCTTGCTAAAAAATTTGCTAATGATAGATTAAAATCCTCACAAAATGACGAAGAACGGGTGAAATTTGTAGAGCTACGACGCAAAGCCAAAAAGTGAATTAAGCAAAGTAAAAAGACCTTAGAGTTACATATTGCGAATCAAAGTAAAACAAACCCGAAAGAATTCTATAGTTATATCAGAAAGAAAAAAGTAGTTACTTCAACTGTTGGACCGTTAGTCGATGAAAAAGGAGAATACACCAAAGACGAAGTACAAATGAGTAATGCCCTCAATACCTTCTTTGCATCAGTTTTTACAACAGAAGACCTCAGTGATATCCTACACCATCGCCGATTCAGATTGATAATTCAGATGTTCTAAGCAATATCACCGTTACAGAGAGAGAAGTATTGAATTGTTTAGATAAACTCAAGGTAAATAAAATGCCAGGACCTGATACAATCTCGCCTAGAGTTCTAAAGGAAGCTAAGAATGAGCTCTCCAAACCACTGACATTACTATTCAATAAATCCTTGCAGTCTGGAACTATGCCTGATCAGTGGAAGCTAGCCAACGTAACACCGATATTCAAAAAAGGTAGCAAATCCCTACCCAGTAACTATCGTCCAATTAGCTTAACCTCAGTTGTATGTAAAATGCTAGAAACGGTCATACGAGACAGACTCGTAAATCACTTAGAGGAAAATAACATACTTAAAGATACTCAACATGGCTTTCGTAAAAAACGTTCCTGTTTAACAAACCTCTAAGACTTCTTCCACGATATCCTCAACCTCTACGATGAGAGTAAAGCTGTAGATATTATATACCTTGATTTTCAAAAGGCCTTTGACAAAGTTCCCCACAAACGTTTACTGCTAAAACTAAAAGCGCATGGAATACAAGACGGTGTGTTGAAATGGATAGAAAATTGGCTCAGCAACAGAAAGCAAAGGGTAGTCATAAACGGTAAGGCATCTAAATGGACCAATGTAAGTAGCGGGGTACCCCAGGGATCGGTACTAGGACCAATTCTCTTTCTAATTTACATCAACGACATAGATGAGGGTCTCACCTGCACAATCTCAAAATTTGCTGACGATACAAAAATTGCAAATAGCGTACTCTCAAAAGAACAAGTTGACGATATGCAACACAATCTAGATAAATTGTCATGTTGGGCCCAAATTTGGCAAATGAGTTTCAATGCGGATAAATGTAAAGTACTACATGTCGGATACCTAAATGAGAAAGCAAACTATTCGTAGAATGGCACTCAGCTTAAGAATGTAAACAGAGAAACTGATCTGGGAGTAACAATATCGAGTAACCTAAAACCGAGTCAACAATGTTCAGAAGTTGTTAAGAAGGCAAACAAAATAATTGGCTTTATAGGCAAGTCATTTGAGCATAAATCCAAAGAAGTTATCCTAACCCTTTACAATTCCTTAGTCCGCCCTCTTCTGGAATACTGCGTTCAATCCTGGTGCCCTTATTACCAAAAAGATATAAACAAGCTAGAACGAGTTCAACGTAGAGTTACCAAAATGATACCTAGCCTAAAGAACAAACCATACGAAGAGCGTCTTAGAGAATTAAATCTATTTCCTTTAACCCAGCGCAGATTAAGAGGCGACTTAATTCAAGTGTTCAAAATCATCAAAGGCATCGACAATATGAACTGTAGTAAGTACTTCACTATCGACCAATCTAATTACACGCGGGGAAACGGTTGCAAAATTATTGGTAAATCTTTTAACTCGCACGAATCTAAGAATTTCTTCTTCAATCGAGTTGTCAACTTGTGGAATGGGCTTCCCCGAGACGTTATAGACTGCAGCACCGTTGATTCATTTAAATTCCGCCTAGACAAATATCTCGCATCAAACCCGCGACTGACTGCGTTTGTTAATGAATAACTTTATCCTCCCCTCAGTTACTAACCCATATGTCCCCTACTAACTTCCTAGTCCTGCCACATTAGTGGCAGGGCAGTAGTTCCCTTTCCAATGTTCCCTTACCCACTCTAAACCACTGTTTGGACACTTGATCCTCAGTGTTTTGGAGGACAAGCAGCCTAGAAGGGTCACTAGATCTGTTGTTGCTTGATTTCCTTTGTACTCCTTTGAAACTACCTAATTACATGGTTTTTGCACTCGTGTTGCGCGATCATTGCAAGAAAACCAGCGGTCGTACAAGGATGGTTGGGGTGTCATTGGAAAGCTCTGTTTATGCCCTTTCAGGGATAGATACTTGTTTTACGCTCTGGATCTTGTTTAGGCATGAAAATGATCACGTAAACAACCCTATTTAGGGTAAAAACCTCCCGCTGGGCGGTACATATAAATTACCGCCTAGGCCGCTCGTAAGGTGTTAAGCTCTTAATCTAGGATATTAACTCTCTAAACTACAATAAAACAAGTTACATACATTTTCATCCGTATTAATCTAAATTAGTCTATGTAGCAATGGAATTGCCACTCCCAATCTGGATAAGTAACTAATAATAATAATAATAATAATAATCTTCTGGTTACTTATATAGCGCCCTTATATATCCTCCTTCGAGGATTCACAAGCGCTTGGCTTTCTTTAGTCTACCAGAGACCATTACCCATCCCCCTTGCTCATGGGGAGATGGTAACCGCCGGCTGTATCCCAGAAAAACTTTTCAATCTGAGTGGGGATTGAACGCGAGACCTTCAAGATGGGAATCAGGCATGCTATCAACTGAGCCAGCCGGACGGCTACGCAACTAGCTGCCAGGGGCAGAAGGGCCGGCAGGGGTGTTGGCAGGGGTGGCGTCGGCAGGGGCGGCAGTGGTGCGTGGTGCAGTGGGCCTGGAGGCAGGCAAGATGATGGTGGTGCCTGTCGCCCCTTTCCCTTTCCCTGTTCCTTGGGTAGGGGCAGCAGGGGCAGCAGGGGCAGCAGGGCTGGCAGGGACAGCAGGGACAGCAGGGCCTGCTGGGCCAGCAGTCGCTTTCCCTCTCCCTTTCCCCTTCCCTTTTCCTTGGGCAGGGGCAGCAGGGGCGGCAGGGGCAGCAGGGGCGGCAGGGGCAGCAAGGGTGGCAGGGGCAGCAGGGGCAGCCGGGCCAGGGGCGGCTGGTGGTGGTTGTGGTGGCAGGGTCACTGTGCCAGGCGTACGGGTTTTCTTCCCTACGCCCGTGCCTTTGATTTTGCCTGCCCCGCAGGTTCTGCAGCCCTAGGGCGGCCTCCTGCATCGCTGGTACTGGTGGCAGGGGTGGCAGTGGTGGTGGTAGTGGTTGTTGCAGTGGCCTGGGTCGTCATGGCAGTGTCCCCAAACTCCAATGACCTCTGTGCCATTGCCCTGCTTGCACGTGTTTTACGTGCTTTTGGTGCTGGTGCTTCGTCCTCCGAGCTGTAGGGCATGTCGTACTGGTAGCTATCGTTTCTGGTAGCCACCCTCTGCCTTCCACGGCGGCTGACACCACCAGAAGGAGGGCTGGATCAGGGAGCGAGCTTGAGGGACGTGTGGGCTCCATGACTAGTGCTTGGTTACTGGCGCGATGGTGCTTGCACGAGTGCGGGGCGAGCGTGTGGCGGGGTGGTATCGAGAGTTGACATGTAGTACTATACCCACACCAATTTGTAGCTGCCTGCCTATAAACCCGCGGTTTTGGTACGTGTTCAAAAGCCTTGCTCTTAAGAGTCTTCCCGCAGTCCGCCGGGGGAACTCTTAAGAGTCTTCCCGCAGTTCCCGGGTTAAGGAAGCCATATTGGCGATCTGAGAGCAGATTATGAGAAGAGAAATGCTTAAGAAATATGGAAGCAAGAATACAGTAGTTTCAAAAACTTTAGAAAGACATGAGATGAGAGCAATTGGACGATAGTTGGAGGGTTGAGAGCGGTCACCCTTCTGTGGACAGGTTGAATGTGAGCAAACTTCCAGCATGAAGGGAAGACGTTAGAGGATAGACAGAGACGAAAGAGTTTGCCTAGGCAGGGAGTCAGCACGGAAGCACAGTTTTTGAGAACAACAGGAGGAACACCGTCCGGACCGTACGCCTTATTAGTATTAAGGTCAGAGAGGGTAGAAAGTACATCTTTAGAAGAGATTAGGATATTAGGCATAAGTAAGAGAGAGGAGGGTGGAGAGGGAGGAATAGCACCGGAATCATCCAAGGTGGAGTTTCTAGCAAAAGTTTGAGCGAAGAGTTTAACTTTGTCAGAGGAAGAAGTGATGGTTGTGCCATCAGAATGGGAAAGGGGAGGGAAAGAAGAGGAAGAGAAATTGTTGGAGAGGTTTTTGGGTAGATGCCAGAAAGCTTGGGAAGAGCTAGAGTTGGATAGTTCAGTGCATTTATTATTGATGAAAAAGTGTTTGACAAGTCTAAGAACAGATTTGGCTTGATTCCGGGCAAAAACATAGGAAGAATGAGAGTCTTGAGTTTTAAGGTGTCGGTACCGTTTGAATGCTTCCTCCTTATTGCAGAGTAGCATTAGTCTGAGAGAAAGAGAATGGAATGTATGCTTCCATGCCCGAGAGGATTACCTCGGTAATGCGTTCAGCACTCTCCGAGGGTCCCTAGCCACGGAAGCAGAAATCATTCCATGGGAAATCAAAGAAGTACTGCCGGAGAACCTCCCAGTCGGCAGCGCCAAAGTGCCACAAGCGCCGCCGGCTAGGAGGATCGGGTGGCCGTACTGGAGAGATAGGACAGTTGACAGATATAAGTTTATGGTTGGAGGAGCCCAAAGGAGAGAAAAGATCGACAGTATAAGAAAAAGGGTTAGAAGTTAGAAACAAATCTAGAATGTTGGGCCGATCTCCGATGCGATCCGGGATACGGGTGGGTTGCTGAACTAACTGCTCTAAGTCATTTATGATAGAATAGACGTAGGCTTGTTCACCAGCTGGGTCAGTAGTGTGAGAGGAGAGCCATTGGCAGTGGTGAACGTTGAAATCTCCTAAGATGGAGATTTCTGAGAAAGGAGAAATGGATAGAATGTGTTCCACTGTAGAGTTAGATAGTCAAAACATTTGGGAAAGTTGGCAGAGTTAGGGGAAAGATAGACAGCACAGAAATTATTTAGTAAGAGAATGACAGGAAAGTTTGAGCCATAAAGTAGGGAATTCAGAGGAGTCAAAATCAGGAACACGAGAGCAAATGAGTTTGTTGTGCACATATGCACAACATTCGCCTTTGGCTTTGAAACTAGGATAGAGAAAGTAGGAGGATACAGAGAAGGGGTTGCTGGATGTTGCTATAGACATCTGAGTTTCGGTGATGAAGAGAAGATCAGGTTTGGAGGAGGAGAGATGGACGTGTTCAACAGAGTGAAAGTTAGAGAAAGTCCGCGAATGTTGCAGAAATTAATAGAAAGAGTAACAGGCCGAGGTCCAGGTAATTTTGTGGGGTCGTCAGGGGATGGTCGGTCGGGTGTGGGGGCATTTATGGTCCCCTCCCCCCTCCCCCCACCCAATGGGGACTCCGAGGCTTGGCTGAAGTTCATAATTTTTTTAAATTTTGGTGTGGAGGAATGAAGTGTGGTGTGCATGATAGGAGTGGATAGGAGGAGGAGATGTTTGTGAGAGCTAGCTGGATTGCTCTCAGTGTAAATGAGGCACAAAGAAAATCAGTAAGAGAGGCCAAGCAAATGAAACAGGAGTTCCAGCGACTCTTTATCACATGCCTATAACCTCACCTGGGTCTAGCCCTGATCGATTGGTGCCTACAATATCCCCATTAGACAGCATAATCTGAGAAGCAGTGACCAGCATCACCAACGTGGAATTTCAAAATCGGACCTGGACACAGGCCGCTCTTCCTGTCTGCCTCGGGGGCTTGGGCATACGGAGAGCCTCGGATATTGCCTCCCCGGCCTTTATCTCTTCCCTTATCGCGACCAACGACCTTGTAGTGTCCATCCTTACTTCTCAACCCAGAATGACACTTAATAGGGACGTAGCAGAAGCGATAAACACCTGGAAGGAAAGTACAGGAGCAGAGGAGGAGCCTCCGGGTACCTCCAGGAGCAAGCAGAAAGCGTGGGATACCATCTCGGCGAAGAAACCTCAAGAAAATCTTACCAATGCAAACCAGGTTGCAAAAGCACGCCTCCAGGCAGCCGCCCGTTTAGAGAGTGGCTTGTGGTTACATGCCATCTCCATCCCACCTCTTGGAACTCGCTTGGATGCTGAAGCGCTCCGGGTTGCCATCGCGCTCAGAGTGTGTGCGGCAGTTTGTCACCCACACACTTGCAAGTGTGGTGGGGGGATGGATGCTGAAGGTCACCATGCCTTGTCATGTAATTACAATGCAGGCTGCCTGCCAAGACACTCTGCACTAAATGATGTCATAAAACGGGCCCTGCAGAGTGCTAACCGTGCAACAATCCTCGAACCACATGGACTTCACAGAGAAGACGGCAAACGGCCAGATGGGATGACCACTTTCCCTTACAAGAATGGCCGGTGCCTTGTGTGGGATGTCACATGTGTTGACACTTTCTCCACAACCAACATCGCCAGAAACGCTGACGAAGCAGGTAAAGCCGCCCGGATAGCAGAAAATAAAAAGCGAGAAAAATATCAAGCCATCCCCAGAAATCATCAGTTCTAGCCCCTGGCATTCGAAACTTCAAGAGTCTTCGGCCCTACCACCCTTAAGATGGTAAATGAAATAGGCCGTAAAATATGAGAAGTTTCAGGAGAACCCCGGGAAAACCTCTGGCTCAAGCAAAGACTAGGGATGGCTATCCTCCGGGGCAATGCCAACAGCGTCATGAGCTCAGTACGACTGGACTGGGCCATGCCACTGTGTGAGGCCCGGTCAGGAGTGGTGTATCCGTAGTCTCTCCACTGTAGGGTAAAAAAAAAATAAACTTGATTTGTATTTAACATGTGTGATGCACATAAATAAAAGGGGATGTGTCGGATGGTTGAAAACCACAGTTGCTCGCCCGTTTGGGGCTAGCAACACGTATTATGAAAAACATGTATCCTCTTTCATTCACTATCCCCCACTTCACTCACTCCACCCCGTAATTTGCCGGAGGATAACAGGTTTTTCACAATACGTAGAAGGAGGTCTTTAAAAAAAAAAAAAAAAAAAAAAAAATTACATCAACAGTAGAATACCAGGTGTGCCAAGGGAAGGAACCTGACCTAATAAACGTGTGACAGTACCAATCCGTTTCTAGCAATGTTTATGGGCAATATTTGCAATCCTTCCCTACAAACTTTAATGTAAACAACAGTAAACAATACAACTGGTGATGGGCTGGTCTATCAGAGTGAGTACTTAGCGATCTCTGCCATACCCATAGCTAATTACTCTGACTGTTCCTTTTACGTATATATTTTCTAGATCTCAAGTGACGACGTCTCTTCCGTGGATTGACCTCCCAATCTACCAAGATTGGAAGCCAAAGTGTCACATTTTTCCTTTGCCCCTCAACTTTCTCTTCATAATTGCTGAGGGGCACAGGGCCTTGGTTGGGGTTTTGGTTTCCCGGGCGTTTCCGCACCCTCCTCGGCTCCCCGCCATGGAGTGGCTTCGGTCACCCAGGCTTTGTTGTGGTCGGCAGGGAGGGTTCTGTTGGGGCGCTCGGTTGTGGCCTTGGCCTTGCCTGGGGCCTTGGGGCTGTTCGGCCAGGCAGCTTGGGGAACAACACCAACAACAACAACTGGTCCAAAATGTCCACAGTTGTCCAAATATTTCCTTGAAATACCTGTATTATCTGGGATATCATCGCTGCTTCCTTTCCTCTGGGGCCTCATTCGTCATTAAGTGACAAGATAAACAAATAATTTAACTCTCCAAATAATATAGGTAAAGGGTAGCTGCACATACACACCCACACAAACACACACACTCGGTGCCCCTCCTCTGGACCTCATTCGTGATTAAGTGTCAAGAAAAAAAAAAAAAAAAAAATCCCTCCTGCTAATGTTTTGGAAATCAGTATTGCCACACCAGCTATTCCATCATTAAAAGTTCAGATTAAAAAATACAGTTTCAATAACCTTATAAGTAACTTACATGTCTATATTTTCCTCTTACTCTCTCTCACTTTTCAGTGACTTTCATGTCATCCTTATATACTTTTGCATATGTTTTCGTACAAGCTCTGATTTACCAGAATTGCTATATCCTACAACCATAAAGATATATACCAACCCTATTTTGGCATACCATGCGTGTGACAGTGTTATTTCTGATATTTTGTTATGGGCAATATTGTCCTCCAAAGTCCGTTTTGGGTGATATTCAAAATATGTGAATCAATTTGGTTGTCAGTACTATTTGTTTAATCTTCCCCTACATGTCTAAATGTATACACCAATGAACAACACAATTTTCTCCAACGTGGTGTAGTAATAACGTTATTGGCATTGTACTTGCAACAAAAGAAGAATTAATAGAGAATTTGAATGTTGGTGATGAATTCAGTAACAGCGACCATCGTACGATAACTTTCACTTTAAACTTTACTAGTAATGAACCAAATAGTAGCATCGAAAAAGTCCCTAATTTCAAGAAAGCAAACTTTCATAAACTTAGAGCTATGTTTAAAGAAACTGACTGGAGCTTTTTAATTAACAATAACGACATAAATACATCTTGGAAGTTATTCAAAACCACTTACCTAAAAGCAGTGCAAACTGCATACCATCGAAAATACGGCGTCCAGGCCATAATAATAAGCCCAAATGGTGAATAAAGATATTTCAAACTGCCTGCTTGCTAAAAAATTGCTGATAGATTAAAATCCTCACAAAATGACGAAGAACGGGTGAAATTTGTAGAGCTACGAAGCAAAGCCAAAAAGTATAATTAAACAAAGTAAAAAGACCCTAGAGTTACATATTGCCAATCAAAGTAAAACAAACCCGAAAGAATTCTATAGTTATATCAGAAAGAAAAAAGTAGTTACTTCAACTGTTGGACCTTTAGTCGATGAAAATGGAGAATACACCAAAGCGAAGTACAAATGAGTATGCCCTCAATACCTTCTTTGCATCAGTTTTTACAACAGAAGACCTCAGTGATATCCCTACACCATCGCCGATTCAGAGTGATAATTCAGATGTTTCTAAGCAATATCACCGTTACAGAGAGAGAAGTATTGAATTGTTTAGATAAAATTCAAGGTAAAT
>JBAKBP010032079.1:0-23627 GCA_037953745.1 Lithodes maja
ATCGAAGCTTTCGATATGTCTAGTGCAATAGAAAAAGTCTCACCGAAGTCCCGAAGGAGGATGACCAAGAGTTAGTAAGATATGAAAGAAGATCACCAGTAGAGCGACCCTTAAGGAAGCCATACTGGCGATCTGAGAGCAGATTATGAGAAGAGAAATGCTTAAGAAATTTGGAAGCAAGAATAGTTTCAAAAACTTTAGAAAGACAAGAGATAAGAGCAATTGGGACGATAGTTGGAGGGTTGAGAGCGGTCACCCTTCTTTGGGACAGGTTGAATGTGAGCAAACTTCCAGCATGAAGGGAAGACGTTAGAGGATAGACAGAGACGAAAGAGTTTGCCTAGGCAGGGAGTCAGCACGGAAGCACAGTTTTTGAGAACAACAGGAGGAACACCGTCCGGACCGTACGCCTTATTAGTGTTAAGCCCAGAGAGGGTAGAAAGTACATCTTTAGAAGAGATTAGGATATTAGGCATAAGTAAGAGAGAGGAGGGCGGAGAGGGAGGAATAGCACCGGAATCATCCAAGGTGGAGTTTCTAGCAAAAGTTTGAGCGAAGAGTTTAGCTTTGTCAGAGGAAGAAGTGATGGTTGTGCCATCAGAGTGGGAAAGGGGAGGGAAAGACGAGGAAGAGAAATTGTTGGAGAGGTTTTTGGCTAGATGCCAGAAAGCTTGGGAAGAGCTAGAGTTGGATAGTTCAGTGCATTTATTATTGATGAAAGAGTGTTTGGCAAGTCGAAGAACAGATTTGGCTTGATTCCGGGCAGAAACATATGAAGAATGAGAGTCTTGAGTTTTAAGGCGTCGGTACCGTTTGAATGCTTCCTCCTTATTGCGGACAGCAGTAGAACAGGCGTGAGTAAACCAAGATTTTTTAGCATTAGTCTGAGAGAAAGAGAATGGAATGTATGCTTCCATGCCCGATAGGATTACCTCGGTAATGCGTTCAGCACTCTCCGAGGGTCCTCGGCCATGGAAGCAGAAATCATTCCATGGGAAATCAAAGAAGTACTGCCGAAGAGCCTCCCAGTCGGCAGCGCCAAAGTGCCACAAGCGCCGCCGGCTAGGAGGATCGGGTGGCTGTACTGGAGAGATAGGACAGGTGACAGAGATTAGTTTATGGTCGGAGGAGCCCAAAGGAGAGAAAAGATCAACAGTATAAGAAGAAGGGTTAGAAGTTAGAAACAGGTCAAGAATGTTGGGCCGATCTCCGATGCGATCCGGGATCGGGTGGGTTGCTGAACTAACTGCTCTAGGTCATTTAGGATAGAAAAGATGTAGGCTTGTTCACCAGGTGGATCAGTAGTGTGAGAGGAGAGCCATTGGCGGTGGTGAACGTTGAAATCTCCTAAGATGGAGATTTCTGAGAAAGGAGAAATGGATAGAATGTGTTCCACTGTAGAGTTTAGATAGTCAAAGAATTTAGGAAAGTTGGTAGAGTTAGGGGAAAGATAGACAGCACAGAAATATTTAGTAAGAGAATGACAGGAAAGTTTGAGCCATAAAGTTGAGAATTCAGAGGAGTCGAAATCGGGAACACGAGAGCAAGTGAGTTTGTTGTGCACATATGCACAACATCCGCCATTGGCTTTGAAACTAGGATAGAGAAAGTAGGAGGATACAGAGAAGGGGTTGCTGGATGTTGCTACAGACACCTGGGTTTCGGTGAGGAAGAGAAGATCAGGTTTGTAGGAGGAGAGATGGTGCTCAACAGAGTGAAAGTTAGAGGAAAGTCCGCGAATGTTGCAGAAATTAATAGAAAGAGTAACAGGCCGAGGTCCAGGTAATTGTGTGGGGTCGTCAGGGGATGGTCGGTCGGGTGAGGGGGCATTTATGGTCCCCCCCCCTGGGGACTCCGAGGCTGGTCTAAAATTCATCATTTTGTGATTTTTTAATTTTGGTGTGGAGGAATGAAGTGTGGTGTGCATGTTTAGTGTAGTGAAGTGGATAGGAGGAGGAGGTGTTTGTGAGAGCTAGCTGGATTGCTCTCAGTGTAAATGAGGCACAAAGAAAATCAGTAAGAGAGGCCAAGCAAATGAAACAGGAGTTCCAGCGACTCTTTATCACATGCCTATAACCTCACCTGGGTCTAGCCCTGATCGATTGGTGCCTACAATCTCCCCACCGAGTTGCACGGTATATGCTCTGTAGTGTCGTCAGCCTACCATCCCGAGAGTCAGGGAGTCTTGGAGCGGTGGCACTCGACCCTGAAGAGTATGCTACGCTGTTACTGTGCAGAACATGACACTGATTGGGATTTGGGTCTGCCGTATGTTCTGTTCGCTGCACGTGAAGTCCCAGGAGAGAGCCTGGGGTTCAGTCCAAATCAACTAGTCTTTGGCCATAATGTGAGAGGACCTTTAAGTATGGTGAAAGAGATCTGGGAGGGCGAAGAGAAGCCGGGGTCTGTACTTAAATATATCCTTGAGAGCCGGGAGAGACTTATAGGTTGCATGGCAGCGGCAGGTAATAACTTGGTTAATGCACAGGCGGTCATGAAGCACCAGTATGACGCCAAGGTGAAGCTTCGGGAGTTTTCGGTGGGTCAGGAGGTAATGTTGCTTTTACCTTTGCCTGGACACCCCCTTTCTGCCAAGTTTATTGGGCCGTATGTGGTGGCTAAGAAACTGTCCGACCTTGATTATCTCGTTGCAACACCTGACCGTAGAAAAAAACATCAGTTATGTCATGTTAACCTCATGAAAGAGTATGTGAGACGCCCCTCAGAGCCTCTCACTGTCCCTGTGCTGGCCTGCAGCGGCCAGGGTGGAGAAGGAGGTGGGGACAGTCATGCTGCTGAGGAGGATAGCTGGGACTGTGTCATTTCCGCGGAACAGTGGGCGGGGAATACTGAACAAGAGGCTAGGCAAGCTGTAAGTCACCTGCCTGAGCACCAGGGTGCTGCTGTCCTAGGCCTGTTCAGGTCATACCCCTCTGTTTTCGCCGAACACCCAGGTCTCACTACTCAGGTAACGCACGACGTGGACGTCGGTGATAATGTGCCCTTCAAGTCAGTGCCCTACCGTGTGCCCCCGGTAAAGTTGCCAGCTTTACGGGAGGAGTTAAAGTACATGGTTGAGAGAGGGATGATCACTGAAGGTTATGTGAAGTGGACATCACCCGTCACGTTGCAGCCAAAACCTGACGGCAAGGTGCGGTTCTGCATAGATTTTCGTAGGCTAAATGGCTTGACCACTACCAACCCTTACCCTTTGCCTCGAGTTGACGACAGCGTGGACAAGATAGGGAATGCAAAGTACCTTACTAAAATTGATCTTGTAAAAGGCTACTGGCAAGTACCCCTGTCGGACCGAGCTAAGCAAGTTTGTGGTTTTGTGGTAGATGGCAAGACCTACCAATGTAACGTAATGCCTTATGGGCTTAAGAACGCACCTGCCACGTTTCAGAACCTGATGAACGATATTTGTGACGAAATCCCTAACTGCACGGTCTACCTTGATGACGTGATAGTGTATGATGACGATTTTGAAAATCACCTAAGGCACTTAGAGACCCTGTTTGGGAAGTTGCACGATGCTGGGCTGGTGGTGAACCTGAGGAAGTGCGAGTTTGTAAAGGCTACTGTGCAGTATCTTGGCTTCGTGGTCGGGTTAGGCCGGGTGTGCCCCCCCCTGAGCAAGATACAGGCTATCATTATGTTTCCCAGGCCCACCACTAAGCGCCAGGTCATGCGGTTCCTAGGTATGATAGGCTATTATAGGCGCTTCATCCGGGGATATTCTACTGTCTTAGCACCGTTAACTGATCTACTGTCGAAGTCAGTGAAGTTCTGTTGGGCTGCGGAGTGTCAGAGGGCTTTCGACCTAGTCAAGCACCTGCTGTGTACACATCCGATTTTGAGAGCCCCAGACTTCTCCAGGAGTTTTCAGCTGGCGACTGATGCCAGCGGTGTGGGTGCCGGGGCAGTGTTACTGCAGACTGATTCCGAGGGCTTGGAACACCCAGTGAGCTTCTTTTCTCGCAAGTTTAATTCGGCACAAAGGAATTACTCGACTATAGAGAAGGAGCTTCTTGCTATCGTTTTGTCGCTCAAGCATTTCGAAGTTTATGTTCCAGCCTACGGCCCGGTAGTGACGATTTATACGGACCATCATCCCTTGAAATTCCTAAATCAGTTTCACAATCGGAATATGCGGTTGACCAGGTGGTCCCTAATGCTCCAAGAGTATAATCTCAACATTCAGCATATTGCCGGGAGTGAGAACGTGATAGCAGATTGTCTATCAAGGGTTGATGATCCAGGATAGTCGTGCACGGTGTGTGGGTTGAGCAGGAGTAAAATTAGGCTATCATAACGCCGTCCAAAAAGATTATAAAACAATAAAATAAACAAGATTTTTTTTTTTAGTTTTGTAAGTCTTTCTTGTTGTAGCATGATGCATGCGATATTGTGTTTTATGTATAATTCACACTTCAGTTGTTGTGCACCTTTTGCAATTAGTGGCAGCTAAGGGTAGCAGGTCGGTTGGTTGCCTGTCAGATTTTGATAATGCTTCTAAGGTCGATTATCTAAAATCTTGGGGGGGCTGTGACGCACCCAGTGCGTAGCAACGCAACCTGATTGTACTCCTTGGTACTCCACTGTGTCGCCACGGTGCGGTACCGTGTACCGTGCTGGCTGCTTATATTGAGTGTGACAACGTATAACTATGTTCTTTGTATCTCTGCAAAGGTCTCGTCATTTGCTAACCAGTGGTGGGTTTTGTTTTAAGCCATGTCGAGACCTTCCATTTAATATGTAGTATCAATAGAGAAGTTGATAGATAAGACAATAGGAATTCAGAGAGAGAGAGTGAGTTAGACTTCAGAGCGAGAGGGTAGCAATGGTTGCCAGACGTATGGACCGGTTGGCAGCCCTGCGCTTATAGCTAGGTGCGACAGGGTTGGTAGTACATTGCCGCCTGCATATGCTGCCTGGGCTGCCCATGTTGTCGTACTGCACATTGCATGGAGGCTCGCTGTGTGTTCCATGATCAGGTTGCCTAGAACCTTTGAGATTCTAACATCCCTTGCCCTCTCTCCCAATTTCTCACGGTTGCACTCTTTCTCTCTGACGACATTACTCTCATTTCATTCTTCTCTCTATTTAAATGCATACCCTTCCCTTGAGGTCCTAAAGGAGTTTCAGCACTCACCTCTCGTATTACTCTTAGGACAAGCATATATTTACATGTATTAGATTTAAGGGGTTAATGTGAACAGCGATCTTCTTGATGAGGATAGTTGGTGAACGTTCTACATGTTCACAAGTTATATGCCCAGCTCATCATCCAATTTGTGACTAGACTAGTGCCATGTGTAAGAGCCCGACCATGCCCAGGAGTTGTCTGTAGAGGGGCGAGGACTTAGCCTTGATTTGCCTACCGAGCCAGGAGCGAGTGCAGTACCAGAGACTACAGCTCGCTCGTAGTGCCGGTATAGTAGAGTAACGTAATTTATCTGTCCTTGTGTTCTCTACAGTCTTTTCCTGGGTTCTCGCTTTCGGTGCTGGGACTCGTTGTTCCTGTGACTTGGCCTGCTAGCTAGAACACATGGGGATGATGAGTGGGTGATATCTTTATTTTACTATGCATTGCAGCTCTCTTTAAGTTTATGTATGTAACACTTTACAATACACATTACTCACACACAAGACAACACTATTAATACTTTCATGTATCAATTAACTGCACTGTCGTTTTGCTGCTGTTTCCAGAGTTCTATTGCGTAGGGCGCATACGGACTCAGAGGGGAGACAGAGTGAGAGAAGCGAAGTAGCCTATGCGGTAGTAGGCTACCGGCGCAGTACTGTTGCCTGCAACCTTTTAGTTATTCCAAGTATAGATTCATTCTTATAATAAGTGACTACTATTTATGTTCCTTCCATGTGTATTATTAGGTATCTACTGGATCATGAACATCTTGTATGCTACATGCTAGTGCATGTTAGTAGGGGACAGTTATTCTAGTGCACGCGCTTTCAAGTAGGCGTGTACATTTGTCATTTAGCATTTCACTGTCATACCTTTAGCCTGCTTCTATTCTACATTATTAGAGGCTTAATATTAACGTAGTTTCTTGAGTATTGCATTTCTTTAGTCATAACGTAACCTATAAATGTCTGAGGGAGTTTAGCCTCATAGCCTACCCCTGTTGTACACTTTCGCCGAGTTAAGGTACCTCGTTACCATAGACGATAACTCTGTAGGGCGTTGGTGCTTTTGTTGTCTGGAGCATATAGTATTTGGGACTGGAATCGAGCGTGTCGTTGTCACATAAGCCATTTCTGTCCTACGATCAAGAATCCCGAATATGTATTGCCGATCCAGCCGTAACATTATCCATACGAAGAAACGTTGCATCCCTTGCATTATTCTACAGATATTTTCACAGCAATTGTTCCGAGGAACTTGCTTCAATTGTGCCGCCTCTCCATATCTTTCCCCGTAGAACTAGGGCAGCTGAGAGCGCCCATGAATTTACACTTTCTCCTCCACAATGCAGAACTTCTGCTTATCAAAATTAATTTATCCCTAGAACTACTACTCTTTTTTTTATTTTTTTTTTTAAAAAAGTCATCCGTCTACGTATTGTGAAAAACCTGTTATCCTCCGGCAAATTGTGGGGTTGAGTGAGTGAAGGGGGGGACAGTGAATGAAGGAGGATGCATGTTTTTCATAATACGTGTTGCTAGCCCCAAACGCGCGAGCAACTGTGGCTTTCAACCATCCGACACATCCCCTTTTATTTATGTGCATCACACATGTTACATACAAATAAAGTTTATGTTTTGTTTTACCCTACTGTGGAAAGACTACGGATACACCACTCCTGCCCGGGCCTCACACAGTGGCATGACCCAGTCCTGTCGAACTGAGCTCATGACGCTGGTGGCATTGCCCCGGAGGATAGCCATCCCTAGTCTTTGCTTGAGCCAGAGGGTTTCCCGGGGTTCTCCTGAAACTTCTCTGATTTTACGGCCTATTTCATTCACCATCTTAAGGGTGGTAGGGCCGAAGACTCCTGAAGTTTCGAATGCCAGGGGCTCGAACTGATGATTTCTGGCGATGGCTTGATATTTTTCTCGCTTTTTATTTTCTGCTATCCGGGCGGCTTCACCTGCTTCGTCGGCGTTTCTGGCGATGTTGGTTGTGGAGAAAGTGTCAACACATGTGGCATCCCACATGAGGCACCGGCCATTCTTGTAAGGGAAAGTGGTCATCCCATCTGGCCGTTTGCTGTCTTCTCTGTGAAGTCCATGTGGTTCGAGGATTGATGCACGGTTAGCACTCTGCAGGGCCCGTTTTATGACATCATTTAGTGCAGAGTGTCTTGGCAGGCGGCCTGCGTTGTAATTACATGACAAGGCATGGTGACCTTGAGCATCCATCCACCCACCACAATTGCAAGTGTGTGGGTGACAAACTGCCGCACCCACTCTGAGCGCGATGGCAACCCGGAGTTCTTCAGCATCCAAGTGAGTTCCAAGAGGTGGGATGGAGATGGCGTGTAACCACAAGCCACTCTCCGAACGGGCGGCTGCCTGGAGGCGTGCTTTTGCAACCTGGTCTGCATTGGTTAGGAGATTTTCTTGAGTTTTCTTCGCCGAGACGGTATCCCACGCTTTCTGCTTGCTCCTGGAGGTACCCTGAGGCTCCTCCTCTACTCCTGTACTTCCCTTCCAGGTGTTAATCGCTGCTGGAATTCACTTCCCTCGAGTTGCTTTCCACAAACTTACAATCTACAAAAGTTTAAATCCAGTTGTTACAAACATTTTATGAATGGAGGATGCCTTTAGGCACATGGACCTTTTTGTTTTATCTGTGTTTTTCCTTCCTCCGTTCATTGTCTCTTACAAAAAAAAAAAAAAAAAAAAAAAAAAAAAAAGTAATATAATTATGAAAGAAGATCACCAGTAGAGCGACCCTTAAGGAAGCCATACTGGTGATCTGAGAGCAGATTATGAGAAGAGAAATGCTTAAGAAATTTGGAAGCAAGATTAGTTTCAAAAACTTTAGAGATACAAGAGATGAGAGCAATTGGAGGATAGTTGGAGGGTTGAGAGCGGTCACCCTTCTTTGGGACAGGTTGAATGAGAGCAAACTTCCAGCAAGAAGGAAAAACGTTAGAGGAGAGACAGAGACAAAAGAGTTTGCCTAGGCAGGGGGTCAGCACAGAATCACAGTTTTTAAGTACAACAGGAGGAACACCATCCGGACCGTACGCCTTCTTAGTATTAAGCCCAGAGAGGGTAGAAAGTACATCTTTAGAAGAGATTAGGATAATAGGCATAAGTAGAAGAGAGGGGGTGGAGAGGGAGGAATAGCACCGGAATCATCCAAGGTAGAGTTTCTGGAAAAAGTTTGAGCAAAGAGTTCAGCTTTGTCAGAGGAAGAAGTGATGGTTGTGCCATCAGAGTGGAAAATTGGAGGGAAAGACGAGGAAGAAAAGTTGTTGGAGAGGTTTTTGGCTAGATGCCAGAAAGCTTGGGAAGAGCTAGAGTTGGATAGTTCAGTGCATTTATTATTGATAAAAGAGTGCTTCACAAGTCGAAGAACAGATTTGGCTTGATTCCAGGCAGAAACATAGGAAGAATGAGATTCTTGAGTTTTAAGGCGTCGGTACCGTTTGAATGTTTCCTCCTTATTGTGGACAGCAGTAGAACATGCATGAGTAAACCAAGATTTTTTTGCATTGGACTGAGAGAAAGAAAATGGAATGTACGCTTCCATGCCCGAGAGGATTACCTCGGTAATGCGTTCAGCACTCTCCGAGGGTCCTCGGCCACAGAAGCAGAAGTCATTCCATGGGAAATCAAAGAAGTACTGCCGGAGAGCCTCCCAGCCAGCAGCGCCAAAGTGCCACAAGCGCCGCCGGCTGGGAGGATCGGATGGCCGTACTGAAGAGATAGGACAGGTGGCGGAGATAAGTTTATGGTCGGAGGAGCCCAAAGGAGAGAAAAGATTGACAGTATAAGAAGAAGGGTAAGAATTCAGAAATAAGTCAAGAATGTTGGGCCGATCTCCGAAGCGATCCGGGATACGGATGGGTTGCTGGACCAGCTGCTCTAGGTCATTTATGATGGAAAAGACGTAGGCTTGTTCACCAGCTTTGTCAGTAGAGTGAGAGGAGAGCCATTGGCGGTAGTGAACGTTGAAATTTCCTAAGATGGAGATTTCAGAGAAGGGAGAGGTAGATAGAGTGTGTTCCAATTTAGAGTTTAGATAGTCGAAGAATTTGGGACAGTCGGTAGAGTTAGGGGCAAGATAGACAGCAAAGAAATATTTAGTATGAGAATGACAGGATAGTTTGAGCCATAAAGTTGAGAATTCAGAGGAGTCGAAATCGGGAACACGAGAGCAAGTGAGTTTGTTGTGCACGTATGCACAACATCCGCCTCTGGCTTTGAAACTAGAATAGAAAAAGTAGGAGGATACAGAGAATATATATATATATATATATATATATATATATATATATATATATACATATATACCGGTATATAAATATATTATATATATATATATATATATATATATATATATATATATATATATATATATATATATATATATATTGTTACGGCTGGATCGGCAATACATATTCGGGATTCTTGATCGTAGGACAGAAATGGCTTATGTGACAACGACACGCTCGATTCCAGTCCCAAATACTATATGCTCCAGACAACAAAAGCACCAACGCCCTACAGAGTTATCGTCTATGGTAACGAGGTACCTTAACTCGGCGAAAGTGTACAAGAGGGGTAGGCTATGAGGCTAAACTCCCTCAGACATTTATAGGTTACGTTATTACTAAAGAAATGCAATACTAAAAAAACTACGTTAATATTAAGCCTCTAATAATGTAGAATAGAAGCAGGCTAAAGGTATGACAGTGAAATGCTAAATGACAAATGTACACGCCTACTTGAAAGCGCGTGCACTAGAATAACTGTCCCCTACTAACATGCACTAGCATGTAGCATACAAGATGTTCATGATCCAGTAGATACCTAATAATACACATGGAAGGAACATAAACAGTAGTCACTTATTGTAATAATGAATCTATACTTGGAATAACTAAAAGGTTGCAGGCAACAGTACTGCGCCGGTAGCCTACTACCGCATAGGCTACTTCGCTTCTCTCACTCTGTCTCCCCTCTGAGTCCGTATGCGCCCTACGCAACAGAACTCCGGACACAGCAGCAAAACGACAGTGCAGTTAATTGATACATGAAAGTATTCATAGTGTTGTCTTGTGTGTGAGTAATGTGTATTGTAAAGTGTTACATACATAAACTTAAAGAGAGCTGCAATGCATAGTAAAATAAAGATATCACCCACTCATCATCCCCATGTGTTCTAGCTAGCAGGCCCAGTCACAGGAACAACGAGTCCCAGCACCGAAAGCGAGAACCCAGGAAAAGACTGCAGAGAACACAAGGACAGATAAATTACGTTACTCTACTATACCGGCACTACGAGCGAGCTGTAGTCTCTGGTACTGCACTCGCTCCTGGCTCGGTAGGCAAATCAAGGCTAAGTCCTCACCCCTCTACAGACAACTCCTGGGCATGGTCGGGCTCTTACACATGGCACTAGTCTAGTCACAAATTGGATGATGAGCTGGGCATATAACTCGTGAACATGTAGAACGTTCACCAACTATCCTCATCAAGAAGATCGCTGTTCACATTAACCCCTTAAATCTAATACATGTAAATATATGCTTGTCCTAAGAGTAATACGAGAGGTGAGTGCTGAAACTCCTTTAGGACCTCAAGGGAAGGGTATGCATTTAAATAGAGAGAAGAATGAAATGAGAGTAATGTCGTCAGAGAGAAAGAGTGCAACCGTGAGAAATTGGGAGAGAGGGCAAGGGATGTTAGAATCTCAAAGGTTCTAGGCAACCTGATCATGGAACACACAGCGAGCCTCCAGGCAATGTGCAGTACGACAACATGGGCAACCCTGGCAGCATAGGCAGGCGGCAATGGACTACCAACCCTGTCGCACCTAGCTATAAGCGCAAGGCTGCCAACCGGTCCATACGTCTGGCAACCACCACTCCGGCAGCGTGGCGCGTTGCTACCCTCTCGCTCTGAAAACTAACTCACTCTCTCTCTCTGAACTCCCATTGTCTTATCTATCAACTTCTCTATTGATACTACATATTAAATGGAAGGTCTCGACATGGCTTAAAACAAAACCCACCACTGGTTTGCACATGACGAGACCTTTGCAGAGATACAAAGAACATAGTTATACGTTGTCACACTCAATATAAGCAGCCAGCACGGTACAGCGGTACAGCGGTACCACACAGTGGCGGTACAGTGGAGTACCAAGGAGTACAATCAGGTTGCGTTGCCACGCACTGGGTGCGTAACAGCCCCCCCAAGATTTTAGATAATCGACCTTAGAAGCATTATCAAAATCTGACAGGCAACCAACCGACCTGCTACCCTTAGCTGCCACTAATTGCAAAAGGTGCACAACAACTGAAGTGTGAATTATACATAAAACACAATATCGCATGCATCATGCTACAACAATAAAGACTTACAAAACTAAAAAAAAAAATTCTCGTTTATTTGATTGTTTTATAATCTTTTTGGACGGCGTTATGATAGCCTAATTTTACTCCTGCTCAACCCGCACACCGTGCACGACTATCCTGGATCATCAACCCTTGATAGACAATCTGCTATCACGTTATCACTCCCGGCAATATGCTGAATGTTGAGATTATACTCTTGGAGCATTAGGGACCACCTGGTCAACCGCATATTCCGATTGTGAAACTGATTTAGGAATTTCAAGGGATGATGGTCCGTATAAATCGTCACTACCGGGCCGTAGGCTGGAACATAAACTTCGAAATGTTTGAGCGACAAAACGATAGCAAGAAGCTCCTTCTCTATAGTCGAGTAATTCCTTTGTGCCGAATTAAACTTGCGAGAAAAGAAGCTCACTGGGTGTTCCAAGCCCTCGGAATCAGTCTGCAGTAACACTGCCCCGGCACCCACACCGCTGGCATCAGTCGCCAGCTGAAAACTCCTGGAGAAGTCTGGGGCTCTCAAAATCGGATGTGTACACAGCAGGTGCTTGACTAGGTCGAAAGCCCTCTGACACTCCGCAGCCCAACAGAACTTCACTGACTTCGACAGTAGATCAGTTAACGGTGCTAAGACAGTAGAGTATCCCCGGATGAAGCGCCTATAATAGCCTATCATACCTAGGAACCGCATGACCTGGCGCTTAGTGGTGGGCCTGGGAAACATATTGATAGCCTGTATCTTGCTCAGGGGGGGGCACACCCGGCCTAACCCGACCACGAAGCCAAGATACTGCACAGTAGCCTTTACAAACTCGCACTTCCTCAGGTTCACCACCAGCCCAGCATCGTGCAACTTCCCAAACAGGGTCTCTAAGTGCCTTAGGTGATTTTCAAAATTGTCATCATACACTATCACGTCATCAAGGTAGACCGTGCAGTTAGGGATTTCGTCACAAATATCGTTCATCAGGTTCTGAAACGTGGCAGGTGCGTTCTTAAGCCCATAAGGCATTACGTTACATTGGTAGGTCTTGCCATCTACCACAAAACCACAAACTTGCTTAGCTCGGTCCGACAGGGGTACTTGCCAGTAGCCTTTTACAAGATCAATTTTAGTAAGGTACTTTGCATTCCCTATCTTGTCCACGCTGTCGTCAACTCGAGGCAAAGGGTAAGGGTTGGTAGTGGTCAAGCCATTTAGCCTACGAAAATCTATGCAGAACCGCACCTTGCCGTCAGGTTTTGGCTGCAACGTGACGGGTGATGTCCACTTCACATAGCCTTCAGTGATCATCCCTCTCTCAACCATGTACTTTAACTCCTCCCGTAAAGCTGGCAACTTTACCGGGGGCACACGGTAGGGCACTGACTTGAAGGGCACATTATCACCGACGTCCACGTCGTGCGTTACATGAGTAGTGAGACCTGGGTGTTCGGCGAAAACAGAGGGGTATGACCTGAACAGGCCTAGGACAGCAGCACCCTGGTGCTCAGGCAGGTGACTTACAGCTTGCCTAGCCTCTTGTTCAGTATTCCCCGCCCACTGTTCCGCGGAAATGACACAGTCCCAGCTATCCTCCTCAGCAGCATGACTGTCCCCACCTCCTTCTCCACCCTGGCCGCTGCAGGCCAGCACAGGGACAGTGAGAGGCTCTGAGGGGCGTCTCACATACTCTTTCATGAGGTTAACATGACATAACTGATGTTTTTTTCTACGGTCAGGTGTTGCAACGAGATAATCAAGGTCGGACAGTTTCTTAGCCACCACATACGGCCCAATAAACTTGGCAGGAAGGGGGTGTCCAGGCAAAGGTAAAAGCAACATTACCTCCTGACCCACCGAAAACTCCCGAAGCTTCACCTTGGCGTCATACTGGTGCTTCATGACCGCCTGTGCATTAACCAAGTTATTACCTGCCGCTGCCATGCAACCTATAAGTCTCTCCCGGCTCTCAAGGATATATTTAAGTACAGACCCCGGCTTCTCTTCGCCCTCCCAGATCTCTTTCACCATACTTAAAGGTCCTCTCACATTATGGCCAAAGACTAGTTGATTTGGACTGAACCCCAGGCTCTCTCCTGGGACTTCACGTGCAGCGAACAGAACATACGGCAGACCCAAATCCCAATCAGTGTCATGTTCTGCACAGTAACAGCGTAGCATACTCTTCAGGGTCGAGTGCCACCGCTCCAAGACTCCCTGACTCTCGGGATGGTAGGCTGACGACACTACAGAACATATACCGTGCAACTGAAGGGTTTGCTTGAACAATTTGGATGTAAAATTGCTCCCCTGGTCTGACTGCACCTCACGTGGAAATCCATAACGGGAACAGAACAATAATAAGTTTTTAACAACTGCCTTTGCCGAGCCGTTTCTCATGGGGTATGCGTCCGGGTATCTCGTAGCCACATCCATGATTGTCAACAGGAATTTATTGCCACTACTAGTAGGCGGGAAAGGGCCAACCAAATCTACTACAACTTTGCTGAACGGAGGCCCGGTGACAGGTATGGGAAACAAAGGTGCCTTCGGGATTGTCTGGTTAGGCTTCCCCGTTGTCTGGCAGGTCGCACACCCAGCCACCCATGCACAGACATCAGCCTTGACCCCAGGCCACCAGAAAAACCTGCCCAATGCCGCCAATGTTTTTGTTACCCCCAAATGACCCGCCACCGGCACATCATGCGCCAGACACAATAAGGACTCTCTATACTTATTTGGAACAACCACCTGGTCTACTACCCTCGCACCGCCCTCCCACTTCGATTTGGGGTCTAGAAATCTGCGGTACAATATCCTGTTGAGCCTAAAGAAATCTCCCGGCTTCGCATCCCCATCTTCCTCCAACTCTATGGCACCATTGCTATAACGAGCTAGGCTAGCGTCTTGCAGCTGCTGCTCACTAATGTCCCTGGGCGTCAATGCATCAAGATGGTTTTGTAATAAGACATTACCCCGGCTAGTAGGCTCTACTGCCTTAGTGGCTCTCGCTACAGCTCTTGCCTCACGCGAAGTCTTACCCAACTCTGCCTTGTTACACACCATATCTGGGCCAGAGTCAACTCCCGTGTTTATTATAGGTCCAAGTACCGAATCACCGAGAAGTGCAGCAGAATCAATGTCCCTTTTCCTGCCCTTAGCAACCTTCTCCTGATCCTTCCTCCACTGTCCCCGAGGTTGAGTGCTAGGCTGTGCAGGAGCCGCAGAGCGAGATCGGGTTACCACACAGGCCATCTTATCCTGTTGGCACCTCCCAACCCATTCCCGATTCTCACCATCCACGTCGGCCGCCCTCTCGGCAACGACTAAGGGTGGAGTCCCGGAAGTGGGCACCGCAAAGTCGTTGCCGAGAAGAAGGTCGACGCCCTCAACTGGCAAACACTCAACGATCCCTACATCCAGCTCCCTGCACACCTCTCCCACTCTCAACTCCAACCTCACAAGTGGGTATGACCTCGTAGCATTTATACCCTGCACCACAACAACTCTGGCCGCATTTATCGGTTTCCCTGTGAAGTTCCTCAACAAAGTTTGCGAAGCCCCCGTATCCCTCAGCAAGTCAACCCTCCGTAGTTCACTCCCCCAGCTCACAAACCCGTGCCCCCGATGGCTACAGAAAGTGTCCCGGACAGGTGTCGAGCCTTCCGTACGCTTCTTTACCGCGTGTGCCTCAGCTGCTGACAACCTACCCCGGGCAGTTGCTGCAGCCTTCAGAGACACACCGATACTGTGAACCAATGACACCGGCTTAGCGGGAGTGTTACTAGGGCACTCACGTGAATAATGGCCTAGCTTCTGACATTTGTAACATTTCACATCCCCAATGGGCTTCTTCCCTTGTGCGGGCGAAGAAGGGGCCTGACCTTTAGTAAACGGGAGAGGCTTGTGTTTGTAGGTGTTATTAGGTGCAATGCATTTAGTGTGGTTATGTGTGTCATAGGATTTGTTATTATCGAAAACTCTGGTGGGTGGGGTATAGCGCCCCTTCTGCCCTGACTCAGCCCTCTGAGCGGCACCGCAACCACGAATCAATGATAATCTGAGGTCTGCCATCTTGGCAGCCTCCTCTACTGTCTTGGGACATTTTTCCTTAATGTTCAGCGTTAGATCGGTTCCAGTACATTTGTAAAACTGTTCCAGATAGAAAAGTTGCTTAATTTCCTCAGCCGACTCTGCGTGCTCGGACCGAAACCAGTTATTACCTGCATCTGTTAAGTCCCGTGCGTGCTCCATAAAACTGACGTCGCTCTTCTTATTCACGCCACGGAACTTCAATCTATAAGTTTCGGGTTGCAGTTCGTAGGCCCGGAGCACAGCCTCCTTCACCAGTCCATACACTACACTCTCGTCCAGTGACAGTGCATCGTAGGCTTTCAACCCCTTACCCACTAGACGTGATGAAACTAATGCTGCCCATTTAACCTCCGGCCAGTCATACTCACGACACTTCTTTTCGAAACGAGCAAAAAACTCAGTCACTGCTGTCTCATCAAATGCGGGTACTAACTTAATTAAATGCGAAAGTGAGTCTGTAACCCGGTGCCCACCACCGAGATGACGCCCCGTGGTCTCTACTCTAGACTTCTCGACATCCATTTCAGCCTGGTACCTGGTTGCATCCTGATTGGCTTGGATTCTAGCAACCTCTATGCGTTCTATACTAGCCTGTTGTATCTGAGTCTCCTGCAGCTTAATCCGTTCTATACTAGCCTGTTGTATCTGAGTCTCCTGCAGCTTAAACTTAGCTAGTTCTAGCTGAAATAACATCTCAGGAGACAGGCCTGGGGGGGGAGAGCACAAAATGGGGGATCCACACCGAGACGTGTTTACGGGTAAGCCAGCTTGCCCTTGAGAACCCTCCTGCTGCATCGTGCTAAGACTCGCTGGCTGAGGGCCCAGCTCAGGGGTAGAGTGGAATGGAGGCTTGGAGGGAACCCCCCAAGACCCCACTCCACCCACCGCCCCATCGCCATCACCCAACAAACATGCCACCAAATTCTTCTTGGGCCAACTGTCAGGACAGTCCCGCCCCAAAACCGTGGCTAAACAGCGAAGACCGTAACAATCAATAGCCTGCAGGCGCTGTTCGGTCAAAGGTGTCTGCAAAAATGCCCGGGCATCCCTCTCTCCACTTATAACACTCCCCTCCCTAAACATCTGTTGTACTTGCTGGTTACTAGGCTGTACCGTGTTATCCTCCCCCGTAAATGATGAGTCATTAGACATAGTGCTGGTTATACAATTGCTGTTCATAAAAAAAAAGAAGTGCTTATTACTAATTGCAGTCTCGACTCACAAAATGTTAAAGATGCTTGAATGACTCTACTCTAGACACCCCCAACGAAACAATCTGCAAGTCCACCAATACAATAATGACACAATAAAAATTCCTCCAATATGCAAGAAAATTCTAGCCAGCTCTACTAGGTAGCATAGAATAGTTCTCCAAAAAACATGTGATAGGATACTACTGAATCTTGTGCAAGGTCGCCATTTTGTTACGGCTGGATCGGCAATACATATTCGGGATTCTTGATCGTAGGACAGAAATGGCTTATGTGACAACGACACGCTCGATTCCAGTCCCAAATACTATATGCTCCAGACAACAAAAGCACCAACGCCCTACAGAGTTATCGTCTATGGTAACGAGGTACCTTAACTCGGCGAAAGTGTACAACAGGGGTAGGCTATGAGGCTAAACTCCCTCAGACATTTATAGGTTACGTTATTACTAAAGAAATGCAATACTCAAGAAACTACGTTAATATTAAGCCTCTAATAATGTAGAATAGAAGCAGGCTAAAGGTATGACAGTGAAATGCTAAATGACAAATGTACACGCCTACTTGAAAGCGCGTGCACTAGAATAACTGTCCCCTACTAACATGCACTAGCATGTAGCATACAAGATGTTCATGATCCAGTAGATACCTAATAATACACATGGAAGGAACATAAACAGTAGTCACTTATTGTAATAATGAATCTATACTTGGAATAACTAAAAGCTTGCAGGCAACAGTACTGCGCCGGTAGCCTACTACCGCATAGGCTACTTCGCTTCTCTCACTCTGTCTCCCCTCTGAGTCCGTATGCGCCCTACGCAACAGAACTCCGGACACAGCAGCAAAACGACAGTGCAGTTAATTGATACATGAAAGTATTCATAGTGTTGTCTTGTGTGTGAGTAATGTGTATTGTAAAGTGTTACATACATAAACTTAAAGAGAGCTGCAATGCATAGTAAAATAAAGATATCACCCACTCATCATCCCCATGTGTTCTAGCTAGCAGGCCCAGTCACAGGAACAACGAGTCCCAGCACCGAAAGCGAGAACCCAGGAAAAGACTGCAGAGAACACAAGGACAGATAAATTACGTTACTCTACTATACCGGCACTACGAGCGAGCTGTAGTCTCTGGTACTGCACTCGCTCCTGGCTCGGTAGGCAAATCAAGGCTAAGTCCTCGCCCCTCTACAGACAACTCCTGGGCATGGTCGGGCTCTTACACATGGCACTAGTCTAGTCACAAATTGGATGATGAGCTGGGCATATAACTCGTGAACATGTAGAACGTTCACCAACTATCCTCATCAAGAAGATCGCTGTTCACATTAACCCCTTAAATCTAATACATGTAAATATATGCTTGTCCTAAGAGTAATACGAGAGGTGAGTGCTGAAACTCCTTTAGGACCTCAAGGGAAGGGTATGCATTTAAATAGAGAGAAGAATGAAATGAGAGTAATGTCGTCAGAGAGAAAGAGTGCAACCGTGAGAAATTGGGAGAGAGGGCAAGGGATGTTAGAATCTCAAAGGTTCTAGGCAACCTGATCATGGAACACACAGCGAGCCTCCAGGCAATGTGCAGTACGACAACATGGGCAACCCAGGCAGCATAGGCAGGCGGCAATGGACTACCAACCCTGTCGCACCTAGCTATAAGCGCAAGGCTGCCAACCGGTCCATACGTCTGGCAACCACCACTCCGGCAGCGTGGCGCGTTGCTACCCTCTCGCTCTGAAAACTAACTCACTCTCTCTCTCTGAACTCCCATTGTCTTATCTATCAACTTCTCTATTGATACTACATATTAAATGGAAGGTCTCGACATGGCTTAAAACAAAACCCACCACTGGTTAGCACATGACGAGACCTTTGCAGAGATACAAAGAACATAGTTATACGTTGTCACACTCAATATAAGCAGCCAGCACAGTACAGCGGTACAGCGGTACCACACAGTGGCGGTACAGTGGAGTACCAAGGAGTACAATCAGGTTGCGTTGCCACGCACTGGGTGCGTCACAATATATATATATACCAGTATATATATATTTTGTTACGGCTGGATCGGCAATACATATTCGGGATTCTTGATCGTAGGACAGAAATGGCTTATGTGACAACGACACGCTCGATTCCAGTCCCAAATACTATATGCTCCAGACAACAAAAGCACCAACGCCCTACAGAGTTATCGTCTATGGTAACGAGGTACCTTAACTCGGCGAAAGTGTACAACAGGGGTAGGCTATGAGGCTAAACTCCCTCAGACATTTATAGGTTACGTTATGACTAAAGAAATGCAATACTCAAGAAACTACGTTAATATTAAGCCTCTAATAATGTAGAATAGAAGCAGGCTAAAGGTATGACAGTGAAATGCTAAATGACAAATGTACACGCCTACTTGAAAGCGCGTGCACTAGAATAACTGTCCCCTACTAACATGCACTAGCATGTAGCATACAAGATGTTCATGATCCAGTAGATACCTAATAATACACATGGAAGGAACATAAATAGTAGTCACTTATTGTAATAATGAATCTATACTTGGAATAACTAAAAGGTTGCAGGCAACAGTACTGCGCCGGTAGCCTACTACCGCATAGGCTACTTCGCTTCTCTCACTCTGTCTCCCCTCTGAGTCTGTATGCGCCCTACGCAACAGAACTCCGGACACAGCAGCAAAACGACAGTGCAGTTAACTCCTTCAGACTCATATGACGCAGAGGTTGCCAGATTAGCAATAAGAAATAGAGTTCTCTCACTCTTATAATTACCTCTCCAAAATTCGTTTTCTGCCCACAACTTACTCAAAGACAACTGCATAGGTTGAAGTAACTAAACTAAAGGTTTCTAAATACCCCTGATGGTAACAAAGACTTTAAAGTATCCCCAATAGGCTCAAAATTGCGTCATATGTCGGAGAGGGTTAATTGATACATGAAAGTATTAATAGTGTTGTCTTGTGTGTGAGTAATGTGTATTGTAAAGTGTTACATACATAAACTTAAAGAGAGCTGCAATGCATAGTAAAATAAAGATATAACCCACTCATCATCCCCATGTGTTCTAGCTAGCAGGCCAAGTCACAGGAACAACGAGTCCCAGCACCGAAAGCGAGAACCCAGGAAAAGACTGCAGAGAACACAAGGACAGATAAATTACGTTACTCTACTATACCGGCACTACGAGCGAGCTGTAGTCTCTGGTACTGCACTCGCTCCTGGCTCGGTAGGCAAATCAAGGCTAAGTCCTCGCCCCTCTACAGACAACTCCTGGGCATGGTCGGGCTCTTACACATGGCACTAGTCTAGTCACAAATTGGATGATGAGCTGGGCATATAACTCGTGAACATGTAGAACGTTCACCAACTATCCTCATCAAGAAGATCGCTGTTCACATTAACCCCTTAAATCTAATACATGTAAATATATGCTTGTCCTAAGAGTAATACGAGAGGTGAGTGCTGAAACTCCTTTAGGACCTCAAGGGAAGGGTATGCATTTAAATAGAGAGAAGAATGAAATGAGAGTAATGTCGTCAGAGAGAAAGAGTGCAACCGTGAGAAGTTGGGAGAGAGGGCAAGGGATGTTAGAATCTCAAAGGTTCTAGGCAACCTGATCATGGAACACACAGCGAGCCTCCATGCAATGTGCAGTACGACAACATGGGCAGCCAGGCAGCATATGCAGGCGGCAATGTACTACCAACCCTGTCGCACCTAGCTATAAGCGCAGGGCTGCCAACCGGTCCATACGTCTGGCAACCACCCCCCCGGCAGCGTGGCGCACCGCTACCCTCTCGCTCTGAAGTCTAACTCACTCTCTCTCTCTGAATTCCCACTGTCTTATCTATCAACTTCTCTATTGATACTACATATTAAATGGAAGGTCTCGACATGGCTTAAAACAAAACCCACCACTGGTTAGCAAATGACGAGACCTTTGCAGAGATACAAAGAACATAGTTATACGTTGTCACACTCAATATAAGCAGCCAGCACGGTACACGGACCCGTGACGGTACAGTGGAGTACCAAGGAGTACAATCAGGTTGCGTTGCTACGCACTGGGCGTCACAATTTTTTTTTTTTTTTTTTTTTTTTTTGTATTCTGTATATACCTGTATATCAAACACTACATTCGTAGGCAGCCTAACTTCATGCAACTAATACTGCCTCAACACGCTAGAGAAAACTCACTTGAGTACAACAGTCCAGGCTCAACAACAGGCTACTAGGCTGCATGTAAGAATGCAGCCTAAGTATGAACACAAAGTAAGCTACCCTATTGTAAAGGGATAGTCAGTTGTAACTCACCCTGCAAACTTAAAGACAAAGTGTCCACGTCAAACAGAGCACTGGCAAGCAAAAACTGAAGAGGAAATCTCCTAAACTGATGATGTGAGGTCAATCAACGAAGAGGGAGATAATAAAGGTACATTCTAACTTGAATCAAAGTATAAAATGCCAGTACAGGTATCTCCACACACTAGAATACGCAAATGTGTAATAACATGTGTATTCGGAAAATGTGAAGATACAATTATATATATACAGTATATATATATTTATTTTGTATTAACTTCACCACAACACCAAACACCTCCAATGAAATTAATGAAAGCATATATGTGATCCACCAGGATTCGAACCCGGGTTATCACACACAGGTTGTTTAGACACCTTAACCATTATATATATATATATACTGTATATATAAATGTACATATATATAGGATTGTATTCATATTAATAGATGTATAGTAATCTTAGTAATGATTCTCCCTATCCTCATGCTCCAACGCTCCCTCACAAGGCACCAGAATCAATGCATTGTTCGTCGTCTCCGCCACCGACATTAATTATTACATGGGTGACAAGGGAACAGCGGGTGTTGGAAGGAGAAAGGAATCCGTACAATGGCCGACGAAAGGCACAAAGGAATAGAAAAATGAAATCTTAAATTAAGAACGTAAAGTATGGAGGGAAAAAATGGCATACACACTACCGATAGGAAACTAAGGTATATTAGGCATTCATCTTTTATCTTAGGAGATAATTATTTAAAATAACAAAATATTTTTTTGTAAATAAAAGAATGACTGACACATTATAATGGAACGAAATCCATACACTTAGAGGCGTACAAAATCTAGCCTAACCTAAGCTGACCTATCCCGATCCATTATATCCAAACCTAGATTACCTTAGCTTGACAAACCGTAGTTTATAGCTAACCCTTTCCTAATGTGAACCTGGGGTCAATTGTCAATTTGTCTAGGGTTAGTTATCAAAGTTTCATAAACTACAGTATAGAGACGTAATTGGAGAGTATAATATGTTGACCTGGCATCCCCCAACGCATACACACTACCACAAACATAGGGTACACGCACACACACACATATACATACACTCACAAACACATTCAATATCTATGCAACATAACATAATGTAGTATGTTTCATATATCTAAATAAATATACAAAGAACAACCATATTATAATATACAAAGAACAACCATATTATAATATACAAAGAACAACCATATTATAATATACAAAGAACAACCATATTATAATATACAAAGAACAACCATATTATAATATACAAAGAACAACCATATTATAATATACAAAGAACAACCATATTATAATATACAAAGAACATCCATATTATAATATACAAAGAACAACCATATTATAATATACAAAGAACAACCATATTATAATATACAAAGAACAACCATATTATAATATACAAAGAACAACCATATTATAATTATACAAAGAACAACCATATTATAATACCATATGCAGTTCTTGAACTAACATTTCCTTCATCCATAGATTTCAATTACAAATTGTAAGAACAATTATTGTACATTCTGAACCAGTAAATGGTAAAAAGATAAATAGATCCCATAGTAATTATATGACAAAATAAATACATTCTATTAAAAAGTCAAATAATGGATAAGCAAATCCTAAGTGAGCAGATTATGGGCAACGAAATATAACGAAAGATTAAATAATAAAGTGGTTAATCAATTTTAGCTCTGCATAAATAAGTTAACGGTGTTTGGAATGCCACACACGAAAAACAAGTGTAATTAATCAAGAAGACCCATCATAATGCACTCGCACAAAGCCAGAGATGAAACAGCAGGGGACATACAAAACATACTACACTACGAGTAGAAAGATTCCACAAATTAGAATTAAACAAATAAAAAAGAGAAGAGGAGTCCCAATTCTCCCCCCCCTCCCCCCCCCCCCCCCCCCCACACACACACACACACACATCCCTCCGTCCACCCACACAGGAGACAATGGCAGCGACATTGGATTCCGTTCGCCTTTTCAGCTCCGGTCTGACCTCATCACACAAATTACGTCTTATCAAGATAATCCTCCGCCCGACCCTCTGATCTCCCGCTACTTTGTCCTCGCTCGGTCAGTTCGAATATTGGTCGGCAGAAAGGGTTGTGGAAATGAAATAGGTTGTGTGTGATGGAAGGTAGGAAATCTCGAGAGTAGCACAGGTTGGCGGTGGAAGGAAGTCATAGAAAGGAGAGCTTGATTGTAAGGAAACGTGTATTGAGAAAGGTGTATGGAGAAATGTGTATGGTGGAGAATTGTGTATGGAGTCAGAGGTGTATGCCGATAGGTGTATGAGGAAAAGGTATATGGAGAAACGCGAGAGGGCTAATAGTTAACTAGATAACAGTCGACATTTATATCCACATCAGCATGACTAT
>JBAKBP010032080.1:0-23624 GCA_037953745.1 Lithodes maja
GTAGGAATGGAGGGATACAATGAGTTTGATTGTGTGTGTGTGTGTGTGTGTGTGTGTGTGTTGTGTGTGTGTGTGTTTGAGAGAGAGAGTGTGTGTGTATTATTGCGTGTGTATAATATTATGTGTGCATGTGTTGTATAGTGCCTCCCATCCACCCTAGTAGTATTGGCAAAAGGTAAGTATGTTGTGTGTTTTTCTATAATGTATTGCAAGAGAGAGTCTGTGTGTGTGTGTGAGATATATATACTGTACACTGCCAGGTATATATATATATATATATAAGAACATAAGAACATAAGAAAACGGGAGTCTGCAAAGAGCCGATTGGCCCACACAAGGCAGGCAGGTCCCTTTCAAACTCAACCCATTTCGTCAGTCTAATGAAAATCAGTCTACTGAAAAAGAGATTTTAGAGAATAATAGTAAGCTATTATATTATAGTCCATTCATTATAGGTTGGCCAGAAATCCTCACCTCTAACCTCTGAAACTAAAAAAGGGCTAGAACAAGTGGGTTGCGACTTTCCACACTCATCTCCTGGCTGACTCTTCCCAAATGGTAAAATATATCAGTTTAGTACCCTGTTTCCCACTGCCGCCTCTACCGTGTTCTTTTCTCTTCTGCATCCTTCCCAACCTCTTTACAATCCTGCTCCCTTGATAGTTTTGCACTTCAACTACATTTCCGTTCTTTTCCTTTATTTTTTCATACTAATACTATATTAAGGGGAGATTTTCACTGAAGGTTTTTTTTTCTGGGCCTCCTCTTGTAAAGTCAGTAAAAATAGGCTAGCCTAAACGGAACCAGATGCGAAAATAACTTGAGCCGACCAGGCCAAGTGAGATATCTTTCTTGGTCTAACTGGTAGAGTGTCTGCCTCATAGCCTAAGGGTCCCGGGTTCAATCCCAGCCCATGGCATATTTTCGGGGGGCTATTTCAGCATCTAACAACATTTAGGTGTGTTGTTAAAATTGTTAACATGGTTGAGAGTAAGATCGGAGCTCCAAAACTCCTCTTTCGGGTATGGTCCATTCATTATAGGTTGGCCAGAAATCCTCACCTCTAACCTCTGAAACTAAAAAAGGGCTAGAACAAGTGGGTTGCGACTTTCCACACTCATCTCCTGGCTGACTCTTCCCAAATGGTAAAAATATATCAGTTTAGTACCCTGTTTCCCACTGCCGCCTCTACCGTGTTCTTTTCTCTTCTGCATCCTTCCCAACCTCTTTACAATCCTGCTCCCTTGATAGTTTTGCACTTCAACTACATTTCCGTTTCTTTTCCTTTATTTTTTTCATACTAATACTATATTAAGGGGAGATTTTCACTGAAGGTTTTTTTTCTGGGCCTCCTCTTGTAAAGTCAGTAAAAATAGGCTAGCCTAAACGGAACCAGATGCGAAAATAACTTGAGCCGACCAGGCCAAGTGAGATATCTTTCTTGGTCTAACTGGTAGAGTGTCTGCCTCATAGCCTAAGGGTCCCGGGTTCAATCCCAGCCCATGGCATATTTTCGGGGGGCTATTTCAGCATCTAACAACATTTAGGTGTGTTGTTAAAATTGTTAACATGGTTGAGAGTAAGATCGGAGCTCCAAAACTACACTCCTCCCTCATATAGCCTATAGATTGCCCCATTAGTTTTGACATATTAAGATGTTCGCCGGAGGAAGCTGAGGGTGAGGAGAGAGCCTTCTACTGTGCTGTCCTATTTTTCTACTATAAACTGTCCCTGTCTAGTAGTATTAAGGCCGGATCACCTAGTAGGGACCGCAAGGCCTGTGTGGTCTGAGTATCTGTGTAACTCTCACCATATCCACACCACACACCATTATAATATACCTGTAGTCGTATATTAGTAGCCAGCATAAACTGCCAAAACGCGTCATAATCCTCTCAAAGGGTTAATTACGATAATTTTTACCCATTTCAGCCTAGTGGTCTATCCTAAGCTGCAGAAAAATATCTAATAATAGCCAGAACATAATGAAAAATTGCATCACCATATCCTGGAAGGGTTACGTACAGTATATCACAAATATCTCACCTTATTTCAGCCTATTTCCTTCCGATTCTCCGCTCAGACCGTCCACTATTCGTCAAACGCCACTTCTAGACTCTTTCCGCACTTCCGGCACCCGAATATCGCGCACAAAAAGCAAAAATAACTACAGGAAGAGCGACGCGTCTTTACCGAGTGTCTCCGTCTCTGGGAATCAAGCAAGAGCCTATAGTCCTTCACCTGGACACTTGCATACGATATCAGAAGCACGCGGCTTAAAAATCGACTAAACTAATAAAACGCCAAGTCAATATCAGTCTGTTGATTTGTGACAGTGAAAATAATTATGATGATCCTCTACAGTTAAATATTGACGGTGGTTTGATTTGCCACTCTGGGTACCCAGCCAAGACAGCCAAATGTGCTTTTCCCACCCAAACCACCAAATGTCTCCCGTTTTCTGTGAACATGACATTGTATCACTTGGCTTAAGGGAAGATTGGTGGTTTTTCTGGTCCCAATTCTCCCTTATGTTTAGCCCCATTAGTTTTCAGATTATAAAACGTTCGGCCCATTAGTTTGCCGATGTTAAGACTTTTCGCCCCATTTATTTGTCAATATCAAGACCTTTGATGGTATTTAGGTGTCGATTTTTTTGTTGGCGAACTATAGTGAGCCTGTAATTTTGGAAGAACATTGGAAGGATATATATATATATATAATTATACTGTACCTATATATACAGCATATATATATATTGTTACGGCTGGATCGGCAATACATATTCGGGATTCTTGATCGTAGGACAGAAATGGCTTATGTGACAACGACACGCTCGATTCCAGTCCCAAATACTATATGCTCCAGACAACAAAAGCACCAACGCCCTACAGAGTTATCGTCTATGGTAACGAGGTACCTTAACTCGGCGAAAGTGTACAACAGGGGTAGGCTATGAGGCTAAACTCCCTCAGACATTTATAGGTTACGTTATTACTAAAGAAATGCAATACTCAAGAAACTACGTTAATATTAAGCCTCTAATAATGTAGAATAGAAGCAGGCTAAAGGTATGACAGTGAAATGCTAAATGACAAATGTACACGCCTACTTGAAAGCGCGTGCACTAGAATAACTGTCCCCTACTAACATGCACTAGCATGTAGCATACAAGATGTTCATGATCCAGTAGATACCTAATAATACACACGGAAGGAACATAAATAGTAGTCACTTATTATAATAATGAATCTATACTTGGAATAACTAAAAGGTTGCAGGCAACAGTACTGCGCCGGTAGCCTACTACCGCATAGGCTACTTCGCTTCTCTCACTCTGTCTCCCCTCTGAGTCCGTATGCGCCCTACGCAACAGAACTCCGGACACAGCAGCAAAACGACAGTGCAGTTAATTGATACATGAAAGTATTAATAGTGTTGTCTTGTGTGTGAGTAATGTGTATTGTAAAGTGTTACATACATAAACTTAAAGAGAGCTGCAATGCATAGTAAAATAAAGATATAACCCACTCATCATCCCCATGTGTTCTAGCTAGCAGGCCAAGTCACAGGAACAACGAGTCCCAGCACCGAAAGCGAGAACCCAGGAAAAGACTGCAGAGAACACAAGGACAGATAAATTACGTTACTCTACTATACCGGCACTACGAGCGAGCTGTAGTCTCTGGTACTACACTCGCTCCTGGCTCGGTAGGCAAATCAAGGCTAAGTCCTCGCCCCTCTACAGACAACTCCTGGGCATGGTCGGGCTCTTACACATGGCACTAGTCTAGTCACAAATTGGATGATGAGCTGGGCATATAACTCGTGAACATGTAGAACGTTCACCAACTATCCTCATCAAGAAGATCGCTGTTCACATTAACCCCTTAAATCTAATACATGTAAATATATGCTTGTCCTAAGAGTAATACGAGAGGTGAGTGCTGAAACTCCTTTAGGACCTCAAGGGAAGGTTATGCATTTAAATAGAGAGAAGAATGAAATGAGAGTAATGTCGTCAGAGAGAAAGAGTGCAACCGTGAGAAATTGGGAGAGAGGGCAAGGGATGTTAGAATCTCAAAGGTTCTAGGCAACCTGATCATGGAACACACAGCGAGCCTCCAGGCAATGTGCAGTACGACAACATGGGCAGCCCAGGCAGCATAGGCAGGCGGCAATGGACTACCAACCCTGTCGCGCCTAGCTATAAGCGCAAGGCTGCCAACCAGTCCATACGTCTGGCAACCACCCCCCCGGCAGCGTGGCACATTGCTACCCTCTCGCTCTGAAGCCTAACTCACTCTCTCTCTCTGAACTCCCATTGTCTTATCTATCAACTTCTCTATTGATACTACATATTAAATGGAAGGTCTCGACATGGCTTAAAACAAAACCCACCACTGGTTAGCACATGACGAGACCTTTGCAGAGATACAAAGAACATAGTTATACGTTGTCACACTCAATATAGGCAGCCAGCACGGTACAGTGGTACGGGCGGTACAGTGGAGTACCAAGGAGTACAATCAGGTTGCGTTGCCACGCACTGGGTGCGTCACAGCCCCCCCAAGATTTTAGATAATCGACCTTAGAAGCATTATCAAAATCTGACAGGCAACCAACCGACCTGCTACCCTTAGCTGCCACTAATTGCAAAAGGTGCACAACAACTGAAGTGTGAATTATACATAAAACACAATATCGCATGCATCATGCTACAACAATAAAGACTTACAAAACTAAAAAAAAAAATTCTCGTTTATTTTATTGTTTTATAATCTTTTTGGACGGCGTTATGATAGCCTAATTTTACTCCTGCTCAACCCACACACCGTGCACGACTATCCTGGATCATCAACCCTTGATAGACAATCTGCTATCACGTTCTCACTCCCGGCAATATGCTGAATGTTGAGATTATACTCTTGGAGCATTAGGGACCACCTGGTCAACCGCATATTCCGATTGTGAAACTGATTTAGGAATTTCAAGGGATGATGGTCCGTATAAATCGTCACTACCGGGCCGTAGGCTGGAACATAAACTTCGAAATGTTTGAGCGACAAAACGATAGCAAGAAGCTCCTTCTCTATAGTCGAGTAATTCCTTTGTGCCGAATTAAACTTGCGAGAAAAGAAGCTCACTGGGTGTTCCAAGCCCTCGGAATCAGTCTGCAGTAACACTGCCCCGGCACCCACACCGCTGGCATCAGTCGCCAGCTGAAAACTCCTGGAGAAGTCTGGGGCTCTCAAAATCGGATGTGTACACAGCAGGTGCTTGACTAGGTCGAAAGCCCTCTGACACTCCGCAGCCCAACAGAACTTCACTGACTTCGACAGTAGATCAGTTAACGGTGCTAAGACAGTAGAGTATCCCCGGATGAAGCGCCTATAATAGCCTATCATACCTAGGAACCGCATGACCTGGCGCTTAGTGGTGGGCCTGGGAAACATATTGATAGCCTGTATCTTGCTCAGGGGGGGGCACACCCGGCCTAACCCGACCACGAAGCCAAGATACTGCACAGTAGCCTTTACAAACTCGCACTTCCTCAGGTTCACCACCAGCCCAGCATCGTGCAACTTCCCAAACAGGGTCTCTAAGTGCCTTAGGTGATTTTCAAAATCGTCATCATACACTATCACGTCATCAAGGTAGACCGTGCAGTTAGGGATTTCGTCACAAATATCGTTCATCAGGTTCTGAAACGTGGCAGGTGCGTTCTTAAGCCCATAAGGCATTACGTTACATTGGTAGGTCTTGCCATCTACCACAAAACCACAAACTTGCTTAGCTCGGTCCGACAGGGGTACTTGCCAGTAGCCTTTTACAAGATCAATTTTAGTAAGGTACTTTGCATTCCCTATCTTGTCCACGCTGTCGTCAACTCGAGGCAAAGGGTAAGGGTTGGTAGTGGTCAAGCCATTTAGCCTACGAAAATCTATGCAGAACCGCACCTTGCCGTCAGGTTTTGGCTGCAACGTGACGGGTGATGTCCACTTCACATAACCTTCAGTGATCATCCCTCTCTCAACCATGTACTTTAACTCCTCCCGTAAAGCTGGCAACTTTACCGGGGGCACACGGTAGGGCACTGACTTGAAGGGCACATTATCACCGACGTCCACGTCGTGCGTTACCTGAGTAGTGAGACCTGGGTGTTCGGCGAAAACAGAGGGGTATGACCTGAACAGGCCTAGGACAGCAGCACCCTGGTGCTCAGGCAGGTGACTTACAGCTTGCCTAGCCTCTTGTTCAGTATTCCCCGCCCACTGTTCCGCGGAAATGACACAGTCCCAGCTATCCTCCTCAGCAGCATGACTGTCCCCACCTCCTTCTCCACCCTGGCCGCTGCAGGCCAGCACAGGGACAGTGAGAGGCTCTGAGGGGCGTCTCACATACTCTTTCATGAGGTTAACATGACAAAACTGATGTTTTTTTCTACGGTCAGGTGTTGCAACGAGATAATCAAGGTCGGACAGTTTCTTAGCCACCACATACGGCCCAATAAACTTGGCAGAAAGGGGGTGTCCAGGCAAAGGTAAAAGCAACATTACCTCCTGACCCACCGAAAACTCCCGAAGCTTCACCTTGGCGTCATACTGGTGCTTCATGACCGCCTGTGCATTAACCAAGTTATTACCTGCCGCTGCCATGCAACCTATAAGTCTCTCCCGGCTCTCAAGGATATATTTAAGTACAGACCCCGGCTTCTCTTCGCCCTCCCAGATCTCTTTCACCATACTTAAAGGTCCTCTCACATTATGGCCAAAGACTAGTTGATTTGGACTGAACCCCAGGCTCTCTCCTGGGACTTCACGTGCAGCGAACAGAACATACGGCAGACCCAAATCCCAATCAGTGTCATGTTCTGCACAGTAACAGCGTAGCATACTCTTCAGGGTCGAGTGCCACCGCTCCAAGACTCCCTGACTCTCGGGATGGTAGGCTGACGACACTACAGAACATATACCGTGCAACTGAAGGGTTTGCTTGAACAATTTGGATGTAAAATTGCTCCCCTGGTCTGACTGCACCTCACGTGGAAATCCATAACGGGAACAGAACAATAATAAGTTTTTAACAACTGCCTTTGCCGAGCCGTTTCTCATGGGGTATGCGTCCGGGTATCTCGTAGCCACATCCATGACTGTCAACAGGAATTTATTGCCACTACTAGTAGGCGGGAAAGGGCCAACCAAATCTACTACAACTTTGCTGAACGGAGGCCCGGTGACAGGTATGGGAAACAAAGGTGCCTTCGGGATGGTCTGGTTAGGCTTCCCCGTTGTCTGGCAGGTCGCACACCCAGCCACCCATGCACAGACATCAGCCTTGACCCCAGGCCACCAGAAAAACCTGCCCAATGCCGCCAATGTTTTTGTTACCCCCAAATGACCCGCCACCGGCACATCATGCGCCAGACACAATAAGGACTCTCTATACTTATTTGGAACAACCACCTGGTCTACTACCCTCGCACCGCCCTCCCACTTCGATTTGGGGTCTAGAAATCTGCGGTACAATATCCTGTTGAGCCTAAAGAAATCTCCCGGCTTCGCATCCCCATCTTCCTCCAACTCTATGGCACCATTGCTATAACGAGCTAGGCTAGCGTCTTGCAGCTGCTGCTCACTAATGTCCCTGGGCGTCAATGCATCAAGATGGTTTTGTAATAAGACATTACCCCGGCTAGTAGGCTCTACTGCCTTAGTGGCTCTCGCTACAGCTCTTGCCTCACGCGAAGTCTTACCCAACTCTGCCTTGTTACACACCATATCTGGGCCAGAGTCAACTCCCGTGTTTATTATAGGTCCAAGTACCGAATCACCGAGAAGTGCAGCAGAATCAATGTCCCTTTTCCTGCCCTTAGCAACCTTCTCCTGATCCTTCCTCCACTGTCCCCGAGGTTGAGTGCTAGGCTGTGCAGGAGCCGCAGAGCGAGATCGGGTTACCACACAGGCCATCTCATCCTGTTGGCACCTCCCAACCCATTCCCGATTCTCACCATCCACGTCGGCCGCCCTCTCGGCAACGACTAAGGGTGGAGTCCCGGAAGTGGGCACCGCAAAGTCGTTGCCGAGAAGAAGGTCGACGCCCTCAACTGGCAAACACTCAACGATCCCTACATCCAGCTCCCTGCACACCTCTCCCACTCTCAACTCCAACCTCACAAGTGGGTATGACCTCGTAGCATTTATACCCTGCACCACAACAACTCTGGCCGCATTTATCGGTTTCCCTGTGAAGTTCCTCAACAAAGTTTGCGAAGCCCCCGTATCCCTCAGCAAGTCAACCCTCCGTAGTTCACTCCCCCAGCTCACAAACCCGTGTCCCCGATGGCTACAGAAAGTGTCCCGGACAGGTGTCGAGCCTTCCGTACGCTTCTTTACCGCGTGTGCCTCAGCTGCTGACAACCTACCCCGGGCAGTTGCTGCAGCCTTCAGAGACACACCGATACTGTGAACCAATGACACCGGCTTAGCGGGAGTGTTACTAGGGCACTCACGTGAATAATGGCCTAGCTTCTGACATTTGTAACATTTCACATCCCCAATGGGCTTCTTCCCTTGTGCGGGCGAAGAAGGGGCCTGACCTTTAGTAAACGGGAGAGGCTTGTGTTTGTAGGTGTTATTAGGTGCAATGCTTTTAGTGTGGTTATGTGTGTCATAGGATTTGTTATTATCGAAAACTCTGGTGGGTGGGGTATAGCGCCCCTTCTGCCCTGACTCAGCCCTCTGAGCGGCACCACAACCACGAATCAATGATAATCTGAGGTCTGCCATCTTGGCAGCCTCCTCTACTGTCTTGGGACATTTTTCCTTAATGTTCAGCGTTAGCTCGGTTCCAGTACATTTGTAAAACTGTTCCAGATAGAAAAGTTGCTTAATTTCCTCCGCCGACTCTGCGTGCTCGGACCGAAACCAGTTATTACCTGCATCTGTTAAGTCCCGTGTGTGCTCCATAAAACTGACGTCGCTCTTCTTATTCACGCCACGGAACTTCAATCTATAAGTTTCGGGTTGCAGTTCGTAGGCCCGGAGCACAGCCTCCTTCACCAGTCCATACACGACACTCTCGTCCAGTGACAGTGCATCGTAGGCTTTCAACCCCTTACCCACTAGACGTGATGAAACTAATGCTGCCCATTTAACCTCCGGCCAGTCATACTCACGACACTTCTTTTCGAAACGAGCAAAAAACTCAGTCACTGCTGTCTCATCAAATGCGGGTACTAACTTAATTAAATGCGAAAGTGAGTCTGTAACCCAGTGCCCACCACCGAGATGACGCCCTGTGGTCTCTACTCTAGACTTCTCGACATCCATTTCAGCCTGGTACCTGGTTGCATCCTGATTGGCTTGGATTCTAGCAACCTCTATGCGTTCTATACTAGCCTGTTGACTCTCTTGCAACTTAAGCTTAGCTAGTTCTAGCTGAAATAACATCTCAGGAGACAGGCCTGGGGGGGGAGAGCACAAAATGGGGGATCCACACCGAGACGTGTTTACGGGTAAGCCAGCTTGCCATTGAGAACCCTCCTGCTGCATCGTGCTAAGACTCGCTGGCTGAGGGCCCAGCTCAGGGGTAGAGTGGAATGGAGGCTTGGAGGGAACCCCCCAAGACCCCACTCCACCCACCGCCCCATCGCCATCACCCAACAAACATGCCACCAAATTCTTCTTGGGCCAACTGTCAGGACAGTCCCGCCCCAAAACCGTGGCTAAACAGCGAAGACCGTAACAATCAATAGCCTGCAGGCGCTGTTCGGTCAAAGGTGTCTGCAAAAATGCCCGGGCATCCCTCTCTCCACTTATAACACTCCCCTCCCTAAATATCTGTTGTACTTGCTGGTCACTAGGCTGTACCGTGTTATCCTCCCCCGTAAATGATGAGTCATTAGACATAGTGCTGGTTATACAATTGCTGTTCATAAAAAAAAAGAAGTGCTTATTACTAATTGCAGTCTCGACTCACAAAATGTTAAAGATGCTTGAATGACTCTACTCTAGACACCCCTAACGAAACAATCTGCAAGTCCACCAATACAATAATGACACAATAAAAATTCCTCCAATATGCAAGAAAATTCTAGCCAGCTCTACTAGGTAGCATAGAATAGTTCTCCAAAAAACATGTGATAGGATACTACTGAATCTTGTGCAAGGTCGCCATTTTGTTACGGCTGGATCGGCAATACATATTCGGGATTCTTGATCGTAGGACAGAAATGGCTTATGTGACAACGACACGCTCGATTCCAGTCCCAAATACTATATGCTCCAGACAACAAAAGCACCAACGCCCTACAGAGTTATCGTCTATGGTAACGAGGTACCTTAACTCGGCGAAAGTGTACAACAGGGGTAGGCTATGAGGCTAAACTCCCTCAGACATTTATAGGTTACGTTATTACTAAAGAAATGCAATACTCAAGAAACTACGTTAATATTAAGCCTCTAATAATGTAGAATAGAAGCAGGCTAAAGGTATGACAGTGAAATGCTAAATGACAAATGTACACGCCTACTTGAAAGCGCGTGCACTAGAATAACTGTCCCCTACTAACATGCACTAGCATGTAGCATACAAGATGTTCATGATCCAGTAGATACCTAATAATACACACGGAAGGAACATAAATAGTAGTCACTTATTATAATAATGAATCTATACTTGGAATAACTAAAAGGTTGCAGGCAACAGTACTGCGCCGGTAGCCTACTACCGCATAGGCTACTTCGCTTCTCTCACTCTGTCTCCCCTCTGAGTCCGTATGCGCCCTACGCAACAGAACTCCGGACACAGCAGCAAAACGACAGTGCAGTTAATTGATACATGAAAGTATTAATAGTGTTGTCTTGTGTGTGAGTAATGTGTATTTTAAAGTGTTACATACATAAACTTAAAGAGAGCTGCAATGCATAGTAAAATAAAGATATAACCCACTCATCATCCCCATGTGTTCTCGCTAGCAGGCCAAGTCACAGGAACAACGAGTCCCAGCACCGAAAGCGAGAACCCAGGAAAAGACTGCAGAGAACACAAGGACAGATAAATTACGTTACTCTACTATACCGGCACTACGAGCGAGCTGTAGTCTCTGGTACTACACTCGCTCCTGGCTCGGTAGGCAAATCAAGGCTAAGTCCTCGCCCCTCTACAGACAACTCCTGGGCATGGTCGGGCTCTTACACATGGCACTAGTCTAGTCACAAATTGGATGATGAGCTGGGCATATAACTCGTGAACATGTAGAACGTTCACCAACTATCCTCATCAAGAAGATCGCTGTTCACATTAACCCCTTAAATCTAATACATGTAAATATATGCTTGTCCTAAGAGTAATACGAGAGGTGAGTGCTGAAACTCCTTTAGGACCTCAAGGGAAGGTTATGCATTTAAATAGAGAGAAGAATGAAATGAGAGTAATGTCGTCAGAGAGAAAGAGTGCAACCGTGAGAAGTTGGGAGAGAGGGCAAGGGATGTTAGAATCTCAAAGGTTCTAGGCAACCTGATCATGGAACACACAGCGAGCCTCCAGGCAATGTGCAGTACGACAACATGGGCAGCCCAGGCAGCATAGGCAGGCGGCAATGGACTACCAACCCTGTCGCGCCTAGCTATAAGCGCAAGGCTGCCAACCAGTCCATACGTCTGGCAACCACCCCCCCGGCAGCGTGGCGCATTGCTACCCTCTCGCTCTGAAGCCTAACTCACTCTCTCTCTCTGAACTCCCATTGTCTTATCTATCAACTTCTCTATTGATACTACATATTAAATGGAAGGTCTCGACATGGCTTAAAACAAAACCCACCACTGGTTAGCACATGACGAGACCTTTGCAGAGATACAAAGAACATAGTTATACGTTGTCACACTCAATATAGGCAGCCAGCACGGTACAGTGGTACGGGCGGTACAGTGGAGTACCAAGGAGTACAATCAGGTTGCGTTGCCACGCACTGGGTGCGTCACAATATATATATATATATATATATATATATATATATATATATATATATAAAGAGAGAGAGAGAGAGAGAGAGAGAGAGAGAGAGAAATCCCCTTGCCTTTATTTGAGTGCATGGCTAAAACATCCCCTCAACTAAACCTTCCCTCCGGTCCCCCCCCCCCCTCCCCCCCCCCATTCCTTCGCTCCCAGAGATTTAATAGCCCCCACTAATTAGCCCAGCTTCAATGACCGCCCGTAATTGGGTATCATTACGGTAAACTTCTGCTTCAACGCCGAATTAAGGGGGGAGATGGGACCTTTTTTAGGGTCCCACTTCTTCCTCATGTTTAGCCCCCCATTAGTTTTCAGATTTTAAGACGTTCGGGCCATTAGTGTGGTGATTTTAAGATCTTTCACCACATTTCTATGTCAGTATTAAGACTTTTCGTGTCATTTAGGTGACGATTTTTTCCTGGCGAGCGACAGCTAGCCTGTATTTTAAGAGGAACTGGCCTTCGGCCGGAACACTTTTATATCGAAAAATGTATAAATTTATCTTGAAGGAAGGTTTTTGGCGGGTGTTTGTTTAAGCTTGATGGAGGTCTAGGGAGGAAACTAAAACAAATATTAATAAAAAGATACATAAATGAGCCTAAGACTCCGGCCATACCCCCTTTACTGATAACAAAGGCTTCCAAGTTACCTAGGGTAATTGTTGTTGTGGAGTCAGATGTTCCGGAAATTGGAGTGGCGTACCGATATATATATATATATATATATATATATATATATATATATATATATGTTAGTAAAGCCAGGTAATACATTTTCTTTAATACATACGAGGTTGAAAGAAATGGCAATTTCTGCGTTGGAAATTTTATTATTCAAAGTTTCCAGGTCTCTGATGAGTTTTCGCTGGGTGGCAGGAAGTAGATGAAGGAGATGAGCAAAATTCATGGTAGTACAGGGTTACATAAATGTAAATGATGATACAGGATATACGACGCGTTTCACTGGACAACCAGCATTATCAAGTAAGGAAGGAATGATATAAAAGGTAAACAGGAAGGGTATATATAGAGGGTGGAGGATCAGAGGAGGCGAAAAACAAGGGGCAAAAATCTACTATTGGTGGAAGGGGATTCTGGAAAAGAGAAAGGGGGGAACCGCTTCACGCATGCGCACTGGATGCGGGATGGTGGTTGGTTGGTGGGGTCGAAGCTGATTGGCTGCGTGTCGAGGGGCGTGGCCTAAGTTGTGTGGCGCCTGCGGAAGACGGAGCTGAAGGAGGTAGCGCGGGGGGCTGCATCAAGGGCACCGGGGGGCGAGGGGGGGTGTTAGGTCCTGTAGGAAAGTGCCGTTTGGCAGAAGGAAGGATCTGAAGGTCCAGAGTTTGGTTGTTGATGTTGGGATGTAAGGCTTGGATATATAAAGCTTCGAGTATAGGTAATCTCCTTGGGTCACTTTCTTTATCGAGTATGGTGGTGTGTTTCTCTAACTCGTTGCGTGTGAGGTGAGGGTGGTTAGGGGTGAGATAGTGGTCTTTGATGGCTCCAGCCTGAAGGTGAAGAGTTAGCCGACGTGAAAGACGAGTCTGCGTCATACCAATATAGGAATGAGGTCCACAGTCCTCATAATTACAGGTATGTTGGTAAATGACGTGATCATCGGTCATCGGGCTCTTTATCTTGGTGGAGGCAGGTTTGTTGCGGAGAACGAGGTTGGAGGTCTTGGGGGATTTGTAGTAAATTATTAATTTGATTTTGTTTTCCGGGTTGGTTGGGTGGACATGTTTTTGAACACAAAAATGACGAGGCCGTCTTAAAAGAAATAATCTCCAAACATGTCCACCCAACCAACCCGGAAAACAAAATCAAATTAATAATTTACTGCTTGTCCTGGACAGTCGTTCCCCTAGCCCTCTGGAAACCCATTCGCCAATAAGTGTTTTAACTGACGGAGTTTTGGCCATTTCTGGACTCTGTTTTTTTACTCTTGAAGATTGTTCTTCATTTTAGTCATTTTTAGCTGGACTCAGGAATTTTACTCTTGAGTCTGCTTTTTGGTCTCTGCCGTTTTTTACCTGGACTGGTTTCAGCACCCTTTCTTTTTTTTATTACTTGCCCGTCCCACCCAGTAGACGCTGCCTTCTTTAGTACCGAATCGAACCCTGAAGGGCCACCGCAGGGTGGTTCCATGAGGGGGGCTCATTTGGAGCTGAGGGAGGAAAAGTTGGCAGCAGGGTATTGTTAGGGGTTAGACGCTCCAGTGGCACTGGTACCCAAACACCATTCGACAGCCTTTAGAGGCTGGTGGTTAAGGGGTGCTGGCAGCCCAAGGCGCTAGGCAGGTTTAGATAATAGGTGTCATCCGTAGGGTGACACTAAGGGCACTTAGGATTAGGTTTTATCTGCTGAAACCAGTGCAGGGATTAGGCGGTGGCTGGCCTGAGAGCTTTTAACTTTAAACTTTGCACCTTTTTTTTATTTTGTTTTTAACAGAGTTCAAATTGCTCACTTGTTTTAACGTCACATTCCTTTTGAGTTTTGTTGCCTTTGTTTTACATTTCGTTATTTTAACTAAATTCTTGTGATTTCCCACTTGTTGTAACGTCACAATCCTTTTGAGTTGTTTTTACCGTAGCCTTCTTGGAGAGCTTCATATTGTATGTGGATCAAGTGTGAACTCCATCAACCAATCAGAGAGAGGCAGCACATATCATTCCGCCACTCTAACCCCAAAGTCGTTTCTCTTTTGATGTTTTTCATAGGGTCACCCATCCAATTGGTGCCCAGAAACTCTGTACTTAACCTCTCTCACTCATATCCCCCTTTACTCTCGTATCCTCTCCTTACTGTAATAAGTTTCCACCACTGTTAATAGATTAACCATCATTGAGACATGAAATACTGAACTCTCACTTTAGATAATGTCTTCCAAAGTCCGACTGAAAATAATAGATAAAGAGAAAGACACTTCTGTACAACGAATATCGCAGATTGCCTACCAGAATTTCCATATAGCATTTGCACGTTTTTTCCCAACGTATGATGGATATAAGGCAATATGCAGAAGCGAAGAAGAGGCAGATAAATTGCTGCAGCAGGAAGCCATTGATATGTACAAGAAAAATGGCATAGAGATTGTGATTCCTCCAGAAGTAAGGGCTAGACGGACAGTGTTTATTAAACAAATAGATAATCACATCGGCAGTCATAGCAAGGAAGAGCTGAAACAGGAAATAGAAGATAAGAACGAATGGCTAAAAATAGATGAGGTAATAAAGATCCGTGAATTTACACATCTGCTGAAAATCCGACTGAAAGAAACTGCCATGGCTGATAATGTACTAGAGAGAGGCATTTTAGCCTTCAACATGAGCATCACACCGAATCAATGCCAACGAGAGACTTTTGCAAACCTTCTGACCTGCTTCAGATGTTTAGCAGTGGAAGACCACCAAACTAGAGACTGCAAAGAACCAAATATGACATGCTCAGAATGTGGACAACACGGTCATAAGTGGGATAACTGCAGTAACCAAAATAAAGCATGTATAAATTGCATAAAACAAGATAAGACCTAAAACTGAACACAGAGCTCTTGCAATGAGTTGTCCAATAAGAAAAGAAAAGATGAAACTGAAGTTGGAGGAGAAGGCCCAAGACAAACTGATCAAAGAAAATCAAACTTTTGCAAGTATTGTGAAGGCAGCCACAAAGGAAGCGACCCCACATCACGAATCAAAGACAACCATTAACCTCAGCGAGATCAAACATACAAACCTCCTAATATGCATACTGCATACACATGTCATGAATATCAGTAACCCCGGATGCTACAAGACAGAATTAAACAAGATGCTCAAAGAGAACGGAATAGAGGAGATGTGGTTCCCCGAAAATCCAAACTCAAGTAAGGTACTACAAGCCTCATATACAACAACAGAACCCAGAATGAACGAAGTATCAGCAAACATCAACAATATGGAAGAAAGTACACAACAAATCATAGCACAACCCCCAGCACTTGAACAAGCCATAGGTATACGATCTACTGATACAGACCGGCAAGTACAATCCAAAACCCACAACCCCGAAAGTACTACAACTGCTAAACCTATAAGAGAATTGCAGAATAATGATACAACAAACAGAAGAAAGTCTATAGGAAGAGAGACAGGAGCCATCAATAAAGAAAACAGTCAACAATCTAAATCAACATGGAGTGCAGATACACTAGATCTTACCTTTTACATAGGTCAAAACTTTAACCGACGACCTCAAACAACCCACAAAGAAATCATAACAGGCATTATGCAGGGAAATATCAAATGGGTATATACAAATAAAGAATATGAAGAAAAACTTGTGCAGGCCCTGCTAAATGCTGACCAAATAAAATACAAACAAACAGTATTTAAGAAGCTAGATGAGTCTACCTTCAGGAAGAAAAGAAATGGCCTAGAGACAAGAACCACACCAGATCACCAGTCAAAGCGAATAAGTAAAATATGAACATCACATTCAAAATAATGCAACACAATGTAAGACACTGGAAAACACACAAAGTACAACTATTAAATACATATGCAGAGATTGACCCAGACATTATTTTGCTAAATAGCCATGGTCAGGTAGATAATGAAAAAATTAAAATATTAAATTACGTAATTTACCAATCAAATAAAAATAATGAAATGCATGACGGAACTGCAATTGCTGTGAAAAAACATATACAGCACAAAATTATAGACAACTTTCAAAGTGACTGTTTGGCCATCAAAGTATCAACAACAACTGGAGACATAATTATTGCAACTCTCTATCTTCCACCTAGAAGACCTTACTTACCTTACCCTGACCTCATTAACCTTATGAATTTCACCCAACCAACATATATAATAGGAGATTTTAATGCAAGACATACCATATTCGGCAATAATGATATGAATAACGTAGGTAGAGGAATTAACACATTGATCAACACTGGTAGATTAAGATTTATTGGCCCACACTTCTATACTTTTCTTGGCCATAGAACTACAAGCAATCCAGATATAATACTAACCAATAATAAAACATATCATAATTACCATATCCAACAAGGTCCGATCACCATTAGTGATCATGTACCTATCATATTTACATTATCAACTAGCCCAATTCAAATACCTGTACAAGAAAGATTTGCCATGAGTAAAGCCAGATGGGATGAGTATAAAGGAGACTTAAATAACTATGAAATTCCTAACCTAGAAAACAAACCAATAGTTGGTATTGAGGAAGAAATAAATAAAGTAACAAATGCAATAAAAATGGCTGCTGAAAATAATATTCCTAAGACAACATACAAAACTTTACCACATAATAAAATAACAGACCGAATGAGAATGCTACAAACAGTGTTCGTTAATCTTAAGTCTTATATTGAATTATTTGGAGCGGACAAAACGGTAATGGATAACATAAAAAGAATACAAGCAGAACTAAAAGAAGAATGTATTGTTTCAGCTAAGAATAAATGGGACAGGGTTATTTACAATATAAATGAAGAAAGAGATCCTAAGGTCTTTTGGAGAAATATAACAAAAATAATTGGTACCAGAGAAGACAGGGTATACAAAATTAAAGATCACAACGGAGTGGAGTTGGAGAGTGATAAAGATATAGAAGCAGCATTTAGAAGAGAGTGGGCTAATACATTTAAAATTAGTGATGAAGAAAATCAAGAATTTGACAGACTGCATGAAAACACTATAAATAGATGGATGATCAATAATGCAAACAGGATGGAATCATTTGCCCGTGTAGATCTTGGCAGAATTCGAGATCTTAGACTTATAAATGAGGTTGAGTTTTTTCACACACTAAGATATTTTAAGGAAAAATCGCCAGGAACATCAGGAATAACAAGAAATATGATTTTGAATGCACCACAAAATATAATCTCGTCTATTATCCATATTTTCAACGCTATACTATCGGTAGGTTATTTCCCGAGTGCCTTTAAAACTGCTAAAATGATATTCATACCTAAAGCAAACAAAGATAAAACACTAATATCCAACTATAGACCCATATCGCTATTGGAATTCTTAGGCAAGTTGTTAGAAAAAATAATACACAACAGAATTATTCCGCAATTAGAGAACACAATGAATCCAAGACAACATGGTTTTCGAAAGTATAGAGGTACTCAAACAGCCATTGCAATAATTACAGAAATTATAGCAAAATCAAAATCTCAAGGACATCAAACTATAATGATACTTCGTGATGTGTCAAAGGCTTTTGATAAAGTCTGGCACATGGGATTGCAATATAAATTACTCAACCTTGGCCTACATACAAACATTGAAAGGCTTCTATGCTCATACCTACAAGACAGATATGCCCAAATACAAATAGGAAAGGTTTTGGGTCCCAAATTCTTATTACAAAGTGGAGTCCCCCAGGGAGGATGCCTATCCGCTCTCTTATATGCAATATACACCTCTGATATGCCACAACCAACGCCAAACAGTGAGCATGTAATCTACGCTGATGACATTACTCAAATAATCTCAGTTCCAAGTAAATCAACTAACATGGCAGTCAGAAGCGTAAAGAGAGCGATTGAATCAATTAACACCTTCGAAAAAATGTGGAAGATAAAAACTAATTTACAAAAATTTAAAGTTATTCCACTAACTAAGAAAACCTATCCACCTCTAGAAATAAACAATAATATTATTAACTACTCAAACGAAGGTACAGTTCTGGGGTTAAAAATTACCAAAAATGGTTATCAATCCTTCGTAAGTGAAAAAGTCAGAAGATGTAAAAAAAGTCCTTAATGATATATCCATTTTTAAAGACACATCAATACAGACCAAAGAAAAATTATATATGGCACTTGTAAGATCTGTCCTAACATACCCAGCCTCACCATTAAATATAATTAGACCAAACCTAATGAACAAACTACAAGTTTGTCAAAACAAATGCTTAAAATTTATCCACAACATACACTACCCAGAACTAATCAGAAGCGAAGAGCTGCACAACCGTTCACATATGCAACCTATAAATTTAATATTACATGAACAAGCAAAAGTAACTTGGGACAAGGTAAGTTTACTAGATATAGACACACAATTTAATCAATTATTTCCCGACATTGAACTGATCCGACATCAACCTTATTTTTTCAAGAGCAGCTATGATGCAGCACAGCTCGACAATCCTCCTCCCATATATACCTTTAACTAAGTAATCAAGCCAAAAACTAACCTACTAAGAAGTGCTGTGTGGGGCAGCCACCTAGGTGGCTGCCCCAACCAGTGCTAACCTACCAGCTTTTGAGTGGATATAGACATAATAAGATGTGTTGTGTGGAGCAGCCACCAAGGTGGCTGCCCCAACCAACGCTAACCTTCCAACTATTTAATCAATACACACATACTGGGATGTGCTGTGTGGGGCAGCCACCAAGGTGACTGCTCCAACCAGCATAACATTAACCTTTTCTTAATGTGGGGAGTGGGTTGAGGGGTGGGAGGGAGTCAAGCGGACAGTGCGCGGCGGCCCCACCGTTTGACTAGGCCTCTCCCAAGCTATCGGGGGTGGATGAGTGGTCTGAGATAACCCAAACAATGTGGTGTCTCGGACTACCATCAGACTTCCTGGGTTGGGCTGAACCACTCGTAGGCAAGTGCCAGTGCCGCTGTGGATGGGCGTGACCAAGGTCGCGGGACTTTTTCCCGCGACGGTCAGGACACCACCTCCTTCCTTCTCTTTGTGCCGCCCTCCATCTAATCATAAGTTTTTAACTAGGAATAAGTTTTAAATAATAAAAGTTTTAATGAACTCGAATTTTAAGTATCTGAAATATACAGCCATCTAATCTTGTGTGTAACTATGTTTGCATAATATTATCTATGTACAGAGTAGATTAGGTTAGCAGAATCTCTGATCACTTTCCGCTGCTGGGTTCTCGTGATCTGTCCGGTGGGATAATACAATATCCCGCCGATCAGAAGCGGGGGCTTGGTCGGGGGAGTGCTTGGGAGGACGCTTATACACTGAATCTCTGAACAGCATTTTTGGGAGGCTTGTCGGGCGGGAATTGGTGCGATACTGCATCTAGCCTGTTTTTGCCGGACAAGCTTCTTCGGGTGTGTTCGGGAGGACGTGATTTAAATAAATATTAATTGGTTTTAATATTGAAGTGAGAGTAGTGAGAGGCAACAGGAAGAGGAGCTGAGCTGTTCTGGACCGAGCTAATTGCTACGTATCCACGAATTATAGGATACATTATTAAGAAGTGAAAACAGGCATACAATGACACACCACCGACTACAATGAAACGACTATTAATATATCATATATGTATAGTAATGAAATAATGGAGCATTCTGGTTGAGCCCGGAACCTATTTTACTCTTCTACTTTATTTCTAACTTCTCTCTTTACCTTGTTCTTATACCAATCCCACAAACCCACCAATCACTCACCAAAATATCTTCAACTCCCATGCTCCCCAACTCCCATGCTCCCCAACTCCCATGCTCCCCAACTCCCATGCTCCCCAACTCCCATGCTCCCCAACTCCTCCCAAATATATTTGTAATAGTTGCTTATATCTTTACTCCAGCCATCGGTCGGTCGGTCGGTCGATTCTAATCATTACCTCTCCATTCCCTGAAGATGCAAGATGTTTACTTGTGAAACGTTGGATCCACCATGAATTTTGCTAACCTGTTGTACCTCATCTCTGAACCCCAGAGGAAAATTGTTAGAACTATTGAAAGCTGTAACAATAAAATCCTGAATGCTGAAACTGCTATTGCTTTTAACCTCGTCTGTTTAACCCCTAAATGTCGGCGCACCACATAAGTCGAGTATAATAAATGTGGACTATGTGGCGGCGCTCGACATAGGTCGTGTGGCAATTTCAGACGTAATGTTGCTGAGAGAGAGAGACAAGTGGTGGCAGGAGAGTAGCGAGCGTATGACTGCTCCAGACCACCGCGGTGGACGTACTGACACGAATCCCACCTCCTCCCTCCCTCTCTCACTCGCTATATACGGAATTGTATGGGGAAAGTGCCTAATTACATGCTTTTTGCACTCGCGTTGCACGGTTTTTGCAAGAAAACTAGCCATCATAAAAGGATCGTTATAGTGTCATTCGAAAGCTCTGTTTATGCCCTTTCAGGGATATTTACTTGTTTTACGTTCTGGGTCTTATTTAGGCATGAAAATGATCACGTAAACAGCCCTATTTTGGCTAAAAACACCCCGCTGGTGGCTACATATTATAAACCGCATAGGCCGCTCGTAAGGTGTTAAAAGAGAATCTATTACCTGGCTATACTAATATATATATATATATATATATATATATATATATATATATATACAGTATTTATATCTATCTATCTATCTATCTATCTATCTATCTATCTATCTATCTATCTATCAATATATATACCGGTATATATATATAAGACATACCAAGCCCCGTACAAAGAACCGTATCACATATTATATCCCTAATAACTCTGAAGGAAACCCCCGAGAAGCACTATTACGCGATAATCCCGAGACAATCAACACAGATCCCCTGGTAAATTACAAAGGGATTCCCGCTCTGAAAGAGTTGTTAGAGGACCGGTAAATAATAATAATATAATAATCATAAATTACATAAAATAATAATACTAATAATAATAATAATACTAATAATAATAATAATAATAATAATAATAATAATAATGACGATAAAATATAAATCATAATAATATGATATAATAATATTAAGCAATAGTAAAAATAATTATAGTAATAATAGTAATAATATTTAAAATTATCTATATTAATAATAATAATAATAATAATAATAATACACATAATAAAAATAATAAATAATAATAAAAATATATAAACAAATAATAATACTGCTAATAAAAATAATCCCCATACACGTTAGGATTTTCTTAGCCACCTTGGGATTACCGCAGGCGATTGGGGTAGAAAAGAGGATTAATCGATGGTCATTGAGGGGATTAGGGGGATTAGTCGTGTGAGAGGGAAGTGGAGGAGAGAGAGAGAGAGAGAGAGGTGGGTGGTTGGGTGGGTGGGTAGGTAGGTAAGTGGTTGGTGGGTGGATGGATATATACAGTAGATAGATAGATAGACAGATATACAGACAGACAGACAGACAGACAGACAGACAGACACACACACTAAGACTGAACATGAACCAGTGTGTGATACAAAATATACTGGGGAACGTAGTCAGATAAGAATACCATGTGAGGAGGAGCACTTCAATGACGTTTCCCACATACCAGGTTTCATATAATATGCGAAAACGTTGATCTTAACCCTTTCAGTACCATGACGCCTTTTTACCTTTGATTCTAGCTAAAATGAGATGATTATGTGCAGTTTAAGAAGGACCTATGTTACTAAGAGGGTTTATTGAGATCGTATTTACCCATTTGAATTGTAGAGGTAGATTATGAACTCAAACAAATCCTCTAATAGTAACGAGACTTATTCTCTTCTATTCTATTGCCGGACGCCGTGATCCCCAAAGGGGTGACCACGAACGAAACACCCCCATGCACCTATGTCCCCAGTCAGGTAATACCCCTCCTCCCATCCAGCACCGCCTTCGTTCATAAACTTAAGAACATAAGAAAATGGGAGTCTGCAGAAAGCCGATTGGCCCACACAAGGCAGATCCTTCTCACAACCAACCCCAATTGCTTGTTTTTGCCATTATAGAGCAATGTATTTTAGTTTGTCCCCTAGCCTAACAAAAATTATTTCCCAGACTTCCTGCAAACTAAAAAAAATACCCACCCAGACCCCCTAAAAGCTAAATTTGTACATTTGTTGATGTGAAAATTAAAGGAATTGACCTCCTGCAGGGCTGATGGACAATTTCTTTAAAGTTAGAGGCTCGCTATCGCTTGCCCAGAAAAACATCAATACCTCACTGGAGTGAAGGTTGTTATCATCGCCAAACTAATGGGGTGAAACGTCTTAAAATCTAAACAAATAATAGAGTGAAACATGGAAGGCCCAACAAGATCCTCCTCGAACGAAATAGGGTTAATGGCGTGTATGTATTATATCATAAATATCGTCCGTATGAATTAGAGGGTAAGGATATCAGCAATTAATGACCACTTGCGATTTTCAGGCTATAAGGAAGTTGGAGCTGTAGTCATCGATATTAAGCAAAATTAACAGCTAACAGACGGTCGTAGTACATTTATAAATAAAAAAAACGAACCAAAACCACAACCAGGCACCATATCCACACCGCACACCATTATATTAACCCTTTGAAGCTCTGACGCGTTTTATTTTGGCTATGATTAGACGATTTTATGTAGCTTAGGAAGGATCTGTGGGTGTTAAAAGGGTAAATACTATCTCAACCAACCCTCTGACTTCCTAATCTGAATAAAATCGTCTAATAATAGCCAGAAAACAAAAAAAGGAAGTGCGTCATCGATCCTCAGAGGGTTAAAGTCGTCTATCAGTAGCCAGAATATACTGTCAAAATAGGTCATAAATCCTCTCAATGGGTTATTATGTATTTGCTTCCTAGAGGTCCTTCCTAAACTGCATAAAATCATCTAATAATAGACATAACAT
>JBAKBP010032081.1:0-23623 GCA_037953745.1 Lithodes maja
CTATCTATTTATCCATCTATCCATTTATCCATTCATCCATTTTAATTAGACAGTTCATCTATCCATTTATCCATCCATCCAAGATCAGTTTATCGATACATTATCTATATCCCACATTTCCAAAACAGGGGCGGTACAAGAACCAGAAAATCCAAACAAGGGAGTCTGATCCGTATTTGGGGAGATATTTTGAAAAGGGTGTGTGTGTGTGTGTGTGTGTGTGTGTGTGTGTGTGTGTGTGTGTGTGTGTGTGTGTGTGTGTGTGTGTGTGTGTGTGTGTGTGTGTGTGTGTGTGTGTGTGTGTGTGTGTGTGTGTGTGTGTGTCCGTATCCAGACAATCAGACAATCACACGACCTTTTGACTCCGGGGCAAGTGGTGGTACATCTTCAACAATCTTCCTGGTCCATATATTATACCACTTCTTACTAGGCTATAATTTCAGCGACCTGTTAAGGGGAGGTTTTTAGTGTGTTTCCTAGACTTCCATCAAGCTTGAAATTACACCCCCTTGACTCTCTTTCAAGATAAATTTGTACATTTTTCGGTAGAAAAATGTCCCGGCCGAAGGCCGGTTCCTCTTAAATTACAGGCTCGCTATCGCTCGCCAGGAAAAAATCGACACCTAAATGGCACGAAAGGTCTTAAAAGTGACATAAATGGGGTGAAAGTTCTTAAAATCGCCAAACTAATGGGGCGAACGTCTTAAAATCTAATAAACAATGGGGCTAAACATGAGGGAGAAAGGGGTAAAGAACAAAATCCCTCCAGTGGAAATCTCCCCTTAATACTCCTTTATTATACTGTATAAAATATTGTATTATCTAATATGCGTGTGTGGTATTGTATTTGGGTGTGCTGGATGGTATTCAATCTCATTGTATTTACTCTGTTTTTGTTATATTGTTTTTGTGTTTTTGTTTTATTGTTGTTGTTTTTTTTTTTTTTTTTTTTTTTTTTTAATCTCCAGTGTTTGATTATAATACTGAATTTTGAGGTGTATGTAATCTTATTTGTAACTCAATGTTGTGTACTCTGTAGCTATAAATTTGACTATTTGTCTTAATATTGTGCATTCTTATTTGAATTTTAGACCAATAGAAGGGTTAAACTATCTGTGGACACTGACAACAGAAATATATATGATGTTTGGTGTTCGCGAGTTATTGATGCGAGAGAGAGAGAGAGAGAGAGAGTCTGTGTGTGTGTGTGTGTGTGTGTGTGTGTGTGTGTGTGTGTGGGTTTGACAGGCAGACACACATATCAGAATACATGAGAGAAAATATGAGGAGTGTGAGAATATTAACAAGCAGAGAGAGAGAGAGAGGGAGGGAGAGTAGTGGAAGATGTGGTGGTTTACCTTCATATCTCTTCCTACTTCCTGTTCCGGCCTCTCTCTTCCTCTCACACTATCTTTCAGTCTATCTCTCACTGGCTTTCTTTCTCTCTCTTCCGATCTTTCTTCCTCTCACACACTCTCACCCGCCATCCATGCCCTTCGACTGAACTGAGAGAGAGAGAGAGAGAGAGAGAGAGAGAGAGAGAGAGAGAGAGAGAGAGAGAAAGAGAGAGATAATGTATGTATGTGTTTGCGTGTGAGATAGTGAGAGTGTGTATTATCTTGACAGTATTCATCCACATTAGCTCCGGACCTCCCTGTATGTGTGTGTGTGTGTGTTTAGGTGTGTGTATGTGTGTGTGTGGTCCTAGAATGTTGCGTGTGTGATGTATGGTGATGTTATGGGATGGGAGATGACTATGTGAGGCGAGGTGAGGTAACCATAGAAGGGTGTGTTGGTCTGTTTGTGTATGTATGTGTGTGGGAGAGAGAGAGTGTGAGTGTGAGTGTGCATGAGAGATAGAGAGTGTGTGTGTGTGTGTGAGAGAGAGAGAGAGAGAGAGAGTGAGAGTGAAGTGAGTGTGAGAGTGAGTGAGAGAGAGAAAGAAAGAGAGAGAGGATGTCAAATATTAAGGGGGGTGACAGGCTTTCTCTTTTCTCTCTTTTTCTGCCTTGTATCCATTCGGCCCCATTTAGCCTACTGTTGTAAGACGTTTATCCCCATCCAGGTGTCAATTTCTTCCTGGTGAGCGATAGCGAACCAGCATTGTATGGAGAATTCCAGCTTCGCCGGAGAAATTTTTCTTTCGAAAAATGTACAAATTTAGCCTGCTGTCAAAAACTTTAAACAAAATATGCTGGCTCGCTACCGCTCGCCAGGAAAAAATCGACACCTGGATTGGAGTAAACGTCTTAAAACGGTAGGCTGAATGGGGCCGAATAGACACAAGCCAGAGAAAGAGAGAAAAGGAGATAAAAAAAAGCCTATGGCCCCCCTTAAGTATATGCAATATGTTTATCGTGTGTGTTACATGTGCGTATAATGTACGTGTGTTCGTGCCTGCCTGGTTGCGTGAGCGTATTTGCCTGTCTGTGTACGTGTGTGTGGGTGCGTGAGTGATTACGGGTCAATCACCTACAAGGGTGGCCAAGAAGAAGAAAAAGAAGAAGAAGAAGAAGAGGATGAAGAAGCGAAAAGAACAGAATTGATGAAGAAGCAAGAATTGAATGATAAAGGCGAAGAAAAGGGGTAAGGAAAGGAGGGAGAAGAGGAGGAAAATCAAAAGCAAGCGTAGAATGAGAAGGAAGGAAGGAGAAAAGAACAGGAGATGAAGGCATGAAGGAAGAAACGAGGAGAGGAAGAGCAGCAGAAAGAGAAGAACTAGAAGAAGAAGAAGGAAGACCATAACAATTAGTAGGAGGATTTGGAAGAAAGGAAGAGGATGAGGAAGAAAGAAAGAAGAGTTAGGCAGGAGAGAAGAAGATGAATAATAATAAGAAGCAGAAGAAGAGATAAACTTAAAAGAAGAAGAAAGAAAGAAGAGTTCAGGAGGGAAGAGAAGGGAAAGCAGAAGAAGAAGAAGAGGAAGAACCCAGAACCTGATGCCCCCTGGATAATGTATGACACCGGTGAAGCCTATCATGACACCAGGCCTTACAATAATTACCTACAGTAGGTTGTTGTTGTTCCTCAAGCTGCCTGGCCGAACAGCCCCAAGGCCCCGAATAAGGCCAAGGCCATAATCGAGCGCCCCCAAAGAACCCTCCCTGCCAACCACAATAAAGCCTGGGTGACCGAAGCCACTCCATGGCGGGGAGCTAAGGAAGGTGCGGAAACGCCCGGGAAACCAAAGCCCCACCCAGGGCCCTGTACCCCTCAGCAATTATGAAGAGAAAGTTGAGGGGCAAAGGAAAAATGTGACGCTTTGGCTTCCAATCATGGTAGATTGGGAGGTCAATCCACGGAAGAGACGCCGTCACTTGAGATCTAGAAAATATATAAGTAAAAGGAACAGTCAAAGTAAGCTATGGGTATGGCTGAGATCGCTCAGTTCTCACTCTGATAGACCAGCCCATCACCACCACAGTAGGTTGACATATTGGCTGTTTTTTATTTTTGTATTCATTTATTTTTTATAGGGGGGATGATGGGGGTTTTATTATTATTATTATTATTATTATTATTATTATTATTATTATTATTATTATTATTATTTGTATTATTATTATTACTTTTATTATTATTATTTTTATTAGTATTATTATTTTTATTATTATTATTATTATTATTATTATTATTATTATTATTATTTTATTATTATTATTATTATTATTATTATTATTATTATATTTGTTTTCTATTTTATTTTATTTTGACGGGGGGAGTGGGGTGGGGTATGGTTTTCCTTGTTTTACCAGTTTACATCAATATATCGTTAACTTATCCTCCAAATTAAAAGATTGAGAAAGGCGTCCCAACATTGAAAGGGATATAGCCTAATGGGTTCGGTATTCAATAACCTGGAGCATGGTAGTTTGTTATATTACTCTAAGCCAATGGATGTTCCTCTACCCTTCATGAATATGCAAATAAGGTTTATTGTACATTTTATTATAGGCTTATGACCTCCGAGGATTAATTTGGATTTGACACGCAATTGTTTGAAAATATAGGGGGATTTTTTTTAATATTTTATATTTGTTATATTATTTTGTTATTATTAATATTTTTCTTAATTTGCTCCCTAGACTTCCATCGAGCTTTTAAAAAATACCCTCTAAAACCCCCTTTGAGATAGATGTGTACATTTTTCGGTAGCAAAATTTCCCAGCTGAAGGCCGGTTCGTCCTAAATTGCAGGATCGCTATAGCCAGAAAACAGAAACGAAATGCGTATTGGATCTTGACAGGTTAACTTTTTGGGCAATTTTTGTATGTATTCTTTATTTTTCTAGTTTCCTCCCTAGACCTCCATCAAATTAAAAAAAAAAAACATCCATTAGATCCCCCTTCTAGATTAATTTGTACATTTTTCGGTAGACAAATTTCCCGGCCGAAGGCCGGTTCTTCCAACATTACAGGCTCACTATCGTTCGCCAGGGAAAAAATCGACACCTAAATAGCACGAAAGGTCTAAATGTTGACGAAGAAATGGGGCGAAAGGTCTTAAAATCGACTAACTAATGGGGCAAACATCTTGAAATCTCAAAACTAATGGGGCTAAACACGAGGGAGAAGGGGGCCCAGAAAAACGGCCCATCTCCCCTTAACAGGTTTTGTATTGTTCCACGGCTAAATGTATATATTTCATCTTGACTAATGATTCATGCAGTTTAGTAAAGCAGTTCGGAGTTAAAGCGTTTATAATTTAGAATGGGTGTTTAATGGACAAATTTTGAAGTCCGTGTTAATTAAGATTTCTATTCAAATGATATGCAAATTGTGATACTATAACTTTGAACTTTCTTGTTATGATGAAGTCTTCATAGAACTTTGTTTAAATAAGTGAAAGATAAATAAACAAACAAATATATAAATAAGTAAATAACTACTACTACTACTAGTCTACTACTACTTCTACTAATATACTACTACTACTACTACTACTACTACTATTGTAACTACTACTACTAAAAATACTAATACTAATATTAATAATATTAATAATAATAATAATAATAATATTAATAATAATAATAATAAAAATAATGATAACTTGCCAAACCTCAATATCCCCGTGTGTTTCCGCGTGATTCTCCCAACTCACCTGAAAGGGAACAAATACATTCATTAGGCATATGAATGAAAATATAATAATTATAAGGAGAGTAGTCTTATCATAATTGTCTTTCTTGCTCTAATGTTGAAAAGACTACGTTCCTTGCAAAAATCCATATTATTACCATTATTTCATACACACTCTCACTCTCTCTCTCTCTCTCTCTCTCTCTCTCTCTCTCTCTCTCTCTCTCTCTCTCTCTCTCTGTGTTCATTGTGTGTGTGTGTGTGTGTGTTATAGATGTTAGTGGTCAAGATTTCTGTTCAAATAAAAATATTAATGACTAGACTGTAGATAAAATATTTGACATGTTTGAAAGAAATTACTTATGCATAATTATCTTTGTTTTTCTGTTTCTTCCAGGTCAGTGTGAAGATCCTGAAGACATGAGGGGGGGGGGGCTCCTGAAGACATAGGGAGGGGGGGGGGGGGCTCCTGAAGACATGGGGGAGGATGTTGGACATACAGGCAAGTGTTCTGTTTATTGTTTCTTATTTTCTGGACCCCCTTCTCCTTCATCATTAGACTCATTTGTTTGTATATTATTAGACGTTCGCTCCATTAGTTTGGCTATGTTAAGACCTCTTGCCCCATTTCATTGTCAGTTATAAGACCTTTCGTGCCATTTTGGTATCGATTATTTTCCTGGCGAGCAATAACGACACAGCAATTTAAGAGGAACCGGCGAACGAAGGAGGGTATTGGGGGTGTTCTTTTAAAATTGATGAAGGCCTAAGGAGGAAACTAAAAGAAATATGTAATAATAATAATAATAATAATAATAATAATAATAATAACAACACAATCAATAAATAAATAATTAAATAAACAAATTATCCCCATAACCTATTCTAACACAACCTAACTTTACACTAACATGTCCCAACCTAACCTAACTAAACCTAAAATAGTATAACATAATCTTCCATATACTGTAGATCAACGAATGTTCTCTAGAATCTGTTACTGTTCCTGTGACTTTGTTTCTGCCCCACCAAAATAGGTTACTGTTACTGTGGATTTCCTGTCATTGTCTTTTGTGCGCCTCAGAGATTCTTGGGTAACAGAGATCGGACACCTAAATATGTTTAGTATTAGGTCGCCATTTTTTAGATCTGGCATGTATATATATATATATATATATATATATATATATTTTTTTTTTTTTTTTTTTGGTAGGGTTGCTAATACCCACTACCATACAGTACAATCATAGTCAAAAGTAATACCCTTCTTTACCTCAATTTATACCATCTCTCGGGAAAAATATATGAATGAATTAATTAATTATTTTATAAATAGTACTATTACTACTACTAAAAGTATTAATAATAATAATAATGATGATGATGATGATGATGATGATAATTAATATAATAATAAAAATAAAAATAAAAACAAAAATAATAATAATAATAATACAAAATAATAATAAATAGAGGAAAATAAAGTAAAACAACCCAATAGGAAAAGTGGAGCTTGGGCCTGAGCATATAGATAGATAGAATAATGTTCCTCTACAATATTACCACAACTCGAATGTGAAGGCTCGGTCCAGGTGCTAGTAGTCTATTTGCTTCTACAACCAAATTTAGAATAGTGGAGTCGATAGTATACCCTCTAGCACATCAACCGTGGCCTTATATTTTCCAAACTATCCCGAACTGACTTGTATCATCCCATTTAGTCTTATTTCGGTGGTTTGTTTTACTGATCGAAGGGTAATATTGTACAGTCACTCATAAACATGCGTGGACCACACCCATTTCTAACTTTGGAAGTATTTATCTGGAAACTAATTTATGAATATACTTTTCAATACATCAACTACAAAACTATATATACTATTTATTGAAAAGCAAATTTCATCCACCAATGTATCCATATTGTTATAATTGCATAAATAGATACATAGGGGGTCCTCCAATGTTTATAAGTGACTGTACCAGGATTTGTGTCTTGAGAGCATAGAGTACCGGACGTTACTGTACCCCCCCCCCCCCACACACACACACTCACCCCCACTCACCCCCCCCCTCCACCCACTCACCCCCCCCCCCCCTTGTTCCTTCGTCTATATGCTCCCTCCCCCTCCCTCCCACCCTCAGTGTAATAACAAGATTTCTGTAAACAACTCTCTCTCCTCGTGACCTGACCAAAACACCCCCTCTCCCCACCCCACCCCACCCCATGCCCCCATCACCTCCCTCCTCGCCCCTCCTGTAACCCCCCACCTCCCATGCCCCCAACACCCCTCTCCACACCCCTCCTGTACCCCCCCCTCCCTCTCCCGAGCGTCAAAAGGAGAGTGCAGAACATTAGCATAGGGACCCAGCGGAGCGCGACAGTGGGAACCAACGGGTCAGACATAAAAAAATACATACTGTAGAGACGTGATCTTTCTAGACATGGAAAAGGGAAGCCACACTCTAAGACTTTCCCTCAGGCGATTGTACAGTTGTGTCAATGAATACTCGAACACCTCCTATTAATATAATTTATATAATTGTGAGCTACAGTAATTTGATCTTTGTGGCTCAAGAAGTTAGTACAAATAATTAACCAGTGTTTCATATAATAGCATGATATAATAAAAGTGTGTTTATATAATCTCAATCCACATGTAAAAAGAGATGTGCTTAAAATAGCGAGGTGATCAGGATATACGTGGATGGTTGACCTTTCCCTCCCTCCCTCCCCCCGCAGGCTGACCCTTCTCTGTCCTTCAGTAATGACCTGTTATCCTACCTTTGTCTGACCTACCCTACCCCTCCCTGAACTACCCTACCCCTCCCCTGACCCTCTCCAATACTCCTCTCCCCCTCCCTTCCCTCCCACTTTCTCCTACTCATCCCCAATACAGTACAGTCACTCATAAAAATTCGTGGACCTCACCTATTTCTAGTTATGGAAGTATGTATCTGAAAACAAATATATGACTATGATATTCATACATCAATTACAAAACATATATACTATTTATTGAAAAGCAAGTTCCATCCAAAAATCAATCCACAGTGATGTATTTGCATAAAGAAAAACACAAGTTGTCCACGAATTTTGGAAGTGACTGTACTTACACCCTTCCTTCCTTCCCTCCCCCATTCTCCTTCTCTCCTCTCCTTCTCTACCCCTCCACAATACCCCCATCCCTAATACGTCCTATTCTTCCCCTCTCCTTCTCAATACTCTAATACGTCCTATTCTTCCCCTCTCCTTCTCAATACTTCCTTCCCCTTCCCCTTCCCCAATACTCCCCTGCCCCTCACCTTTCTGTATTTCCCAGGGTCTGTATTAGGTCCTCTGTTGTTTGTTATATACATAAATGACCTTGATTTAGGTATAACTAGTAGGATAAGTAAATTTGCAGACGATACCAAAATGGGGAGAACAATTGATTCAGATAGAGATATAGAGTGCCTCCAAAGGGATCTAGATACCTTACACGAATGGTCAGTAAATTGGCAGATGAAGTTTAACATTGACAAATGCAAGGTATTAAAGATAGGGAAGATGCATACAAATGTTAAATATAAACTAGCTAATGTGGAATTAGAAAACTCGAATTGTGAGAAAGATCTAGGTGTGTTTGTTAGCAATGATTTGAAGCCTAGACAACAGTGTATAAGCGTTCGAAACAAGGCAAACAGGATTCTCGGGTTCATCTCAAGGAGTGTGAGTAACAGAACTGCTGATGTTATCTTAAAACTTTACTTGTCATTAGTGAGACCCCATATGGATTATGCTGTTCAATTTTGGTGTCCTTATTACAGAATGGACATAGATTCATTGGAGAGAGTACAACGTAGAATGACAAAAATGATCCATAATATTAGAAATCTTCCGTATAAAGAAAGGTTGAAGAAATTAGGCTTACATTCGTTAGAGAGACGCAGAGTTAGAGGGGATATGATAGAGGTGTTCAAGTGGGTTAGTGGGATTAACAAAGGGGACATGACAAATGTACTAAAGCTCAGTGATAGCGAAAGAACTCGTACCAATGGTTTCAAATTAGATAAATTTCGTTTCAGAAAAGATATAGGCAAATATTGGTTTGGTAACAGAGTTGTAGATGGGTGGAATGGACTACCAAGTGCTATAGTGGGATTAAAAACGATAGGGAGCTTTAAGATAAAATTGGATAAGCATATGGACGAGAAGGGTTGGGTGTGAAGGGGGATCAGCAGGGTTGGGTCAATCAGCGCTCTGCAGACCCCCGTAATCCTGCGTTAATCTCTAACCGTTTTGGTAAGATGATCCTCAGGGTATTAGAGTGTTGAGCCTATAATTGGGCTTTGTAATTGGGGTTGTGTGGGACAGGGATCTGCCATGCTTAGGCCAATCGGCTTTCTGCAGACTCCCATTTTCTTATGTTCTTATGTTCTTATGTTCTTTCCCCTCCCCTCCTCCTCTCTCCTCCCCAATGCGCTTTTCTTCCCCCCCCCCCCTTTACCATCCCCTCATCTATCCTCCTCGCTCCTTCCCTCCCTCATCCCCACCCTTTACTCTCCGTCTCCTCCCCTCCACTCCCCCCCTCCTCCCCCATCTTTCTGCTCCCCTCCTCCTCTCCCCTCTCCCTCCGCATCGCCTCTAATGCACGTTAGATAAATATGGTCTTGTTCAGTGACCTATTCTCCCCTCAACTTCCCCCTTCTTTCCCCTCTCCCTCTCTCCCTTCCTTCCCCACTCCCTTCCTTCCCCTCTCCCTTCCTTCCCCTCTCCTTCTCTCCCCCACTCCCTTCCTTCCCATCCTCCCCCCTCCCATCCCTATGTTCCCCACCACCTGCCATCTCTATCCACCCCCAACCATACCCTCCTCCCTTTAGCCAGTGCCCCCTCCTTCCCCCCATAACCCCTGCCCCCATATATATATATATATATATATATATATATATATATATATATTTTTTTTTTTTTTTTTTTTTTTTGTATTGATGGTGGTGAGAAGTATGATGAAGATGGGCTTATAATGCAACCTCAAGTTTATGGTGAATATAATGCATGAAATTAATGGAAACTTTAGGATGATTATATAGAGGATTGAAGGTTAGGAATGGTTAAGGCATTAACATATTACTAATATTATTAGGAACACAATATTCCACTAAAATCGTCTAATGTTATGCAGAATCAGAGTTAAAAAGACGTCATCGTGCTGAAAGGGTAAACCACGTAACGATGATTGAGCTACTATCTTGTTTACGAATCACCAACGTAATCACCGAGCGTATGAATCACCAACGTAATCACCGAGCGTACGAATCACCAACGTAATCACCGAGCGTATGAATCACCAACGTAATCACCGAGCGTATGAATCACCAACGTAATCACCGAGCGTATGAATCACCAACGTAATCACCGAGCGTATGAATCACCAACGTAATCACCGAGCGTACGAATCACCAACGTAATCACCGAGCGTATGAATCACCAACGTAATCACCGAGCGTATGAATCACCAACGTAATCACCGAGCGTATGAATCACCAACGTAATCACCGAGCGTATGAATCACCAACGTAATCACCGAGCGTACGAATCACCAACGTAATCACCGAGCGTACGAATCACCAACGTAATCACCGAGCGTACGAATCACCAACGTAATCACCGAGCGTATGAATCACCAACGTAATCACCGAGCGTATGAATCACCAACGTAATCACCGAGCGTATGAATCACCAACGTAATCACCGAGCGTATGAATCACCAACGTAATCACCGAGCGTATGAATCACCAACGTAATCACCGAGCGTATGAATCACCAACGTAATCACCGAGCGTATGAATCACCAACGTAATCACCGAGCGTATGAATCACCAACGTAATCACCGAGCGTATGAATCACCAACGTAATCACCGAGCGTATGAATCACCAACGTAATCACCGAGCGTATGAATCACCAACGTAATCACCGAGCGTATGAATCACCAACGTAATCACCGAGCGTATGAATCACCAACGTAATCACCGAGCGTATGAATCACCAACGTAATCACCGAGCGTATAAAGCGATTATAATAATTGGTTTAGAGACAATTAATCCCTTCTATACCGGTGACGTCTTTTGTATTATATTCTAGCTATTATTAGACGACTTTATTCAGTCTTAATAGGGGCATCCAGCAATTGACAGGCTTCGAACTATCTCACTTAACCCTTTTTGCTACCACAGATCCTTCTTAAACTGCACACAATCATCTAATAATAGCTAGCATATAAATTAAATGTAGTCGCCGGTACAGAAGGGGTTAATGACCAATCCACCAGACAAAGAAGAGGAAGAAGAACCCGAGGGAGAAAGTGTCATTTAACATTATCTGCTCCGAGGGTTTGGGGGGTTATTATGATATTTGGTTGTATTAGTGTTGAGGATGATGATGCTTGCTTTTCCCATTATCCGGTAATGTATTTTAGTTTGTCCCCTAGGTTAAGGGAGCCCACCTCCTTTTGTTTAGCTCTCTCTCCCTGGGTTGTATCTATTTGGCCCCATTCAGCCTACTGTTTTAAGACGTTTACCCCCATCCAGGTGTCAATATGTTCCTGGCGAGCGGTACCGAACCAGCATATATATATATGTTTTTTTGTTTTTTTTACACCAAGCTAAATTTGTTAATTTTTTCGATAGAAAAATTTCTCCGGCGTAGCCGGATTTCTCCATACAATGCTGGCTCGCTATCGCTCGCCAGGGATAAATCGACACTTGGATTGGGATAAAGTCTTAAAACAGTTGGCTTAATGGGGCCGAATGGATACAAACAAGAGAAAGAGATAAAAGGAGAGAAAGAGAAAAAAAGAAGGTGACTTAACAAAGACGCCTTCCTAGACTTCCTTCAACCTATAAAATGCCCACCCAGACCCCCTTCAAGCTAAATGTGTAAATTTTTCAATAGAAGAATGTCCCGGCCGCATATTTCCGAAGTCGAGACTAGTATAATTTATATCATAGGGGAAATTAGGACCAATCAGAGGCCGCAGTGGCAGTGACGTCACCCACAAGGGGAGGAGCCAGTCTGTCTGTCACTCTCTCTCTCTCTCTCTCTCTCTGGGTGAGGAGCCTACAATTACAATTACAAGGAAAGTTGGGGAGATGAGAGGTCTCTAAGACTTAGAGAGAAGTAAAGATGGAAATGAAGAGCAAAGTCGAAGAGTAAAAGATGGAGGACTGTCCTCCTTGCTATTTTTCTTGAGGTTTTTGTTGATAACATCATGTCTGGAGCAGCAGTGCCACGTGGTGTTGGTGTGGAGAGGCAGTTGATGTTGGTGATGGAAGGCCACTGATGTTGATGGAGTTGTAGTTATTTTGAGTTTATAAGTTGTTCAAGTTTCTTCCACTTTTCTTCAAGGTGTTCAGGAAACTCTAGACCTGATTCCTTAGCCTGTTTGAGTTTTTGTAGTAGATCTTCAGCTCGCTGGGATGGTGTAGAGCTGTCAGTCACCAAGTCAACATCCTCGTCTCCCTCCTCCATCCCCTCCACATCGACGTCTTCTCCTATGGTGGAGTCGGAGTATTCATACGATGTAGAGGAGTTGGTTGCCACTGGATCTTGAAGGGTGGCAGGTGCTGAAGTCGAGGCTGCTGCTGGTCCGGTGACGTTATGCAGGCTCGGTGTTGAAGTTGCTGCCTCCTGGACTCTAGGTGTTCGAGTCTTCTGAAGGCAGAGTGGTCGAGGCAGAAGTTGAGTGTTGGAAGGCTTCTTTTTGTGCGGCTTCTCGGTTGTTCTTCGGGCAAGGAGATCTGATGGGATGATGATGGTAGGCAGGCCATTGGCAGCCAGAAGAGCAGGCAAAAGCACAGAAAGTTGGCCTCAATCGTCCCCAGCAAGAGCAATGGCTGTGTGGACAATGACTGTAATGACGTCAGTCTTGAGGCCAGACTTCAATCCGGTGGTAGCGGGTTGCTTCTGCCTTCCTTGTGATGGTTTGGGGCCCCTTACTGGTCTGCCATGGGGTCCTGTTACTCCTGTTGCCTCCTTGCCCTTCCTTCCCTCCTTGGTTGTAAATTGCACTTTTTCTCCTTCACCTAGTGACGTCGTTGTGCTATCGATGTTAGGCACAACGTTCTTCCTGTGGATGAAGAAATCAATTTTGTCCTGGTTTCTGGTGATGAATCCAAATCCCCTCTTTTGGTGAAACCACTAATGGTGGGGTCACACATTCACGTATATTGCTCCCGTCAGCTCCCGTCTGTTGTAAACGAAGGTATATTGGTAGTTGGCAACCGATAACGTAAAACGTAATGGCATAATACGCAAAACTTATATGAAAATACGGTCAGTCGGGGGGGTACTCGCGCATGGCTTGAGTAGAAACGAGTAGCCCACGTGGGTCCGGAATGTTGTGGGTGCAGCCAAGGCCGCGCGGTTGTTGATTCTAGTTTAATCAGGAACGTGGCTCGCCCTCACGTATGTCAAAAGACGGCAAAAGTTACGACCGACCAGGCCACCACTGTCGTCTGACCAGAGCAGCGTCGTCGGACGTAGCAGCTACCATGTCAGACGAGAGCTGGTCTCGTTCATCGTAGAATGTTCTCGTCGAACGTGGAAGTATGCGTGCGTGTGGCAACGCCGCCGCACTGCGCGTTGCCGGGAAGACGCGGCAATGTCGTACGTGGTGGGTATATAAGGACAGCGGGAGTTACTGCCGTCATACCTCACACCACACCAAGACGACAAACACCATCCCTGCTACTCTGCCACCCTGCCACCCTCCCTGCCACCCTGCCACCCTCCCTGCCACCCTGCCACCATCCCTGCCACCCTGCCACCCTGCCTGCCACCCTGCCACCCTGCCTGCCACCCTGCCTGCCACCCTGCCACCCTCTGCTGCCACCCTGCCACCCTCTGCTGCCACCCTCTGCACGCTGCCCTGTCCTGCCCTGTCACCATGGCTACCAAGGCTACCAAGAGAAGTCTGAAGAAGTCTTCAATCTCACCACCTGGCCCCACGCCTGCAACCTCGCCTGTCCCCTTGACGCCTGCAACCTCGCCTGTTCCCTCGACCTCTGCAACCTCACCGCCTGTCCCCTCGACCTCTGCAACCTCACCGCCTGTCCCCTCGACCTCTGCAACCTCACCGCCTGTCCCCTCGTCGTCTGGGTCTGGAACATCGCTGATTGACACCTCTGACGGTGAAGTGTTAATGAATATACCCGACGATGATGGAGAGGTGTTGGACGTTGAGGAAAGTGAGGAAAACCCCGAGGAAGTTGACCAGGAAGAGGGACAGGATCAGCCAACACAACCAACAAAACGGCGCCGGAAGAGCACCAACATTATCCTGACGGAGGCGCAGGAGCGTATGTTGGGAGACTGGCTGGAGCAGGATGTGCCTTATCTGTATGATAAGGGTGATAACCGCCACAAAGAGAAGGAGCACATTGACCATCTTTGGGCGGAGAAGGCAGCCAGTCTGGACCCCCCCATCACCGCCTCGGAATTGTTAACATGGTTCACCTCTCTCCGCTCCAAGTTTGGCAGGCTCACCAAGGACAAGAGTGGTGAGGGGGCCAAGAGGTTGACTGAGAGGGAGAAGTGGATACTCACCATCTTCCACTTCCTCAAGCCCCACATCGTGCGACAGAAGAAGCCCAGGAATCTGGGTATGCCTCAGGTACGTTTATATTTGCTTTTTTCTGAAATATTTTGTTTATGTGCCATTATTGTTGTAAAATTATCTTGTTAACTTAATTCTATAATTACCTTAAATTTTTGTTAATGAAACACCTAATAACACACAGAAGTTTATTAATTTTATTTAAAGGTTACAAAGATGAATGGTTATGTTGATTGGTATTTAACATTTCATAAATAATTAACATGTTACTAATTATACATTCATGTCTCAACAGTCTGCTGCCCAAGCTGCCGAACCTTCTCCTGTGTGTGGACCTCTGCCTGATGAACCCGCCGATGAGGAAGACCAAGCATCCGGCAGTCACGAGAACACCACCCCAGCCATCTCCACGCGGAGGGCGAAGCAGGGGAAGCCTCCTGCTGCTGTTCCTGCAGCCCAGGGATCTGGAACCCTGGAGCAAGTGAGTAGAGGAAATATTAGTGTTATAATAGCAACAATAACTTTCAACATATTGGCTTCCCAGAATACAACATAATTTTGTGTAATAATGTTTCTTGTGTTGTGTAAAGTGTAAGTCTTCTCTTTTTCCATCATGGAAACAATAACTTTGAAGAATACCACATAATTTTATTTGCTAACGTTCGTAATTGGTTATTTATTGAAATATGTTTCGTGTGTTTAAGGGAGTCACCAGTGTTGGTCCGGACCTCATGCTGCATGCCATAAGAAATTATGGCATTCCGGCGCCACAACCTCAACCTCAACCACCTCCACCTCAAACAAGCGATACTGTTATGTACCAGGGGACTCCGACAAACACACTGTCTCAATCAGTGTTGCCAAAGCCTGCTCCTGCGTACGTGCTACCTCCACACCAGGTTGCAGCACTGCAATCGTTGCTGATGCGGCCGCCCCCGTCGGCAACACCCCCTACCATATTCCACCCAGCTACTGCCTCCACACCAACGCACTTTGACCTCTCGCAGTTGAGCTCCCAGTTTGGGCTTGGGAACACAAGCTTCAACTTTGAAAACTTTCTGGCTGCATCCTCACCTGCACCTTCAAACCCAGCTACGCCGGCACCAAACATTGATCCCCAACAGACCCTAGAGACCCCCAAGAAACAACTCAGCCTGGAGAGCCCAAAGATGTGATAATTTTAGCATATATTTTATAATGAAACATGTATTAAAATTACAAAATAAAAATAGTGATGACGTGTGTGTTTATCATTCCAATTTTGTAGGTAAAGTATATATTAATAAGATGACAAATGAAATATATCCTGAAGGTAATAAAAAATAAAAGACTAATTGAAAAAAAAACATAACTGATAATATGGTTAACAATAAATATGAAAAATCAGGGAAAATAAAATAAAATAAACAGTACCAAAAAAATGAAACATTGAAACAATTAACAACGTGATTGAAATATAACACTAAGATAAAGATAAAGTAAGCAGGGAACTATAAAAGTAGTTAAAGGGAAATTGAAACTATACAATACAAAATATATGGAAAAACCTACAAACTTTACAAAACATCAAAAGTAACTTATAAAACTTCTTTACTTGCCAAACTGGCCAAAAATCTATAACAAATTTTTAAGATGAACCTGGAATATACAGAAAAATATAAAATAAACATTGAAAACCCTCACTCACCTAAATACGGTCATCCTGCCAACCCACAGATCCTTGAGGGGAAGAGAAGTATGTCTTGAGGTAGTCCCGTTGCTCCTTGGCAAGCCTGGTTGCAGTGTTGCGGGACCCAGGGGGCATGTTTCTTCCTACAGGTGGGTCAGTCCTCCAGAGGCCAGGTATGAGTTCGTGGGTGTCTGGGTCCTCGTGATCTACCTCTGCTCGGGGTGGGTTTCGTCCTCGTAGGATGTTGTGCAAAATGCAGGAGGCCAACACAACAACCTCTGCACGCTCAGGTTTTATAGATATGGGAGTGTGCAAAACCCGGAAGCGGTTAGCAAGAATGCCAAAGGCGTTCTCTACCACCCGGCGGCCCCTGCTGAGTCTGTAGTTGTAGATCCGTTCAGGTTTCGAGAGGAATCGTTGGGGGTAGGGCTTCATCATGTAGGGGCGCAGAGGGAATGCATCATCCCCTACCAAGAAGTAGTCCGTGGGTGGTCCATTGTCATCGGTAGAGATGACCTCGGGGGGGGGCAGTTTGGCAGTCTGTGTTTCAAGCAACTTACACAGAGGGGTTTGTGCAAAGCCACCACCATCAGACTCTGATCCTATGGCCCCAACGTCGACGTAGATGAATTTGTAGTTGGAGTCAACAATTGCCAACAGGACAATGGAAAAAAACTTCTTGTAGTTGAAGTAATATGTGCCACCAAAGGAGGGGTTGCGGATCCGTATGTGTTTGCCATCAATGGCTCCCACACAATGCGGCAGGTTCCATCGTTCCTCAAAGCCGCTGGCAACCTCCTTCCATTCACCAGGCGATTGTGGCGTTTTGAGCTCCTGATCTCCGTAGACAGAGATGATGGCCTGGCATGTGTCTGGAACAATTTGGCTGATGGTGTTGTGGGCAACACGAAAGTTGTATTGCAGGCTCTTATACGAATCACCCGTAGCGAGGAAACGTAGGGTGATGGCCACCCGCAGCCCAGGAGCAATGGGTTTTCGCCAGAACGTAGGTTTCCTTTGAATGATGGGCGTGACACGTTCCACAATCTCATCAAATAGTTGTTTGTCTACCCGGGTGAAGTTCTTGTAGAGTAGTGGACATTCTCTGGCCAACTCTTGCATGAGGTTCTCATAATGGCCTTGTTCAAGCCTCCGTTGTAGATATGGCCACACCCACACTGTCCTCTTGGTCCTTTTCTTCTTTTGTTCCTCTTGATGGATGGAGTTTGCTATTGCAAGTAGTTTTAAGACATCTATGTAGGCAATGATGCATTGTATGAGCCGCGTGTTATGCCTAATCTCCGGTTTGATTAAGGAGTTCACATATTTGAACTCCTCCAGGATGAATTCCGTTATGTTGTTCATGGTGCAGAGGAATGAGTGGGAATGGGAAAGGTGTGGCCATTCATGCCCTTTTGTACTTCCCAGATAGCAACCCCGACAGACGTGGTTGACAAAGACTGTCTTTGTCTGTGTTTGGTCAGACGGGGTGTGCCTACGATTGGCCGGAACCGGTCCAGGTACGACCTAACAAATCCCACGCCGTGCGGCCTCAGCTACGCCGGTCGTGTGGGGGTGTGGCATGGGCGTGGCCTGTTTTCCAGCAAATCGGGCAGCCCATTAGGTTGAACGGGGCTATGCCTACGCACGGCGCAAACACGTACGTAGTTCACTACGCCTCCATTACGTCTGACGTAACACTGGCCCCGTTACGCTACGTCTGTCGGGAAGTGCAATAGACGTAGAAGAACGGGCGTTCATCGGCAAAAACTACTCGCGTCTTTGCGATACGCCGGACGGGAGCTGACGGGAGCAATATACGTGAATGTGTGACCCCACCATAACTCAATTGACCCTCTGACTTTCATAAACCTTTCCTAATCTGAATAAAATCATGTAAAAATAGCCAGATAACAGATGTAAAGTGTGATGCCGGAGCATGAAATGGTTAAATAAGGGACAGAAGACAGGTATGGCAAAGAAAATGCATAAGCCTGTCGGTGGAAAACGTAGGTGACTCACAAATGTTTTGAGACTTGGAGCTCATGAAAAGCGAACCTCGGTCTCGTTGCCAAGCCTGGTACACCAGCTTGTCCGAACGTCTGTTGTATCTGCAACCTTGACTTAGCCTTAATGCCTGTCCAGGGGGTGCCGAAACTTTGGTTCACGGGTGTACGTCTTTCTATGTTTTTTTCTTTCTGGTGAAGCATTATGAAGCAATTCAGCTGCCCGACATCAAAAGCTTCAGTCTTGGTTCAACCAGAAACTTTTTGGTCCAGAGTTTATTCAGCAAATAGCCTAGTCTAATTGAGTCTTAAAATGTTTCATCAAAGGTACTACTGAGGAAGTGAGAGAGTTGGACACACCGAGGAAAATGTGAAAGGTAAATGCAAAGAAAGAAAGATAGGACGATAGCGAAACAAAAAAGAAAGGAATAGACAAACATAAGAGAGAGGGGGAGAATGGCGAGAGATTACAGACGGGAGAGCCAGAAAACAGAACAATAATATAGGACAAACGGAGGAACACAATACAAACATAAACCGAGGATAGAGGGAGGAATAGATGGGAGGGAGACAGGTGAGAGCAAGACATAGGAGAGAGGTTGACCGTGGGGAGAGGGAGATAGAGGTGAGAGTGGAAACACTAGATAGAAGGAGACTTATGAGACAGGAAGAAAGAGGTTAGAGGGAGACAGGGTTCTGACTGAGACACCAGTGAGAGGAAGGCAGAGAAGAGGTGGAGTGCGAGGGAGAGAAACATAGGTGAGATAGTGAAAGGCACACAAAACAAAAATCTAACTGGTATTATTTGATTAGTTGGTAATTAGCATAATACTTTACTCCTACTACATCTTGGAGAACTGGTAAAGTAGATATAATGCCATCGATAGCTAGCGGGTCAGGCAGGGTGCTGCAGCCTATAGTTTGTCCTTTATCCTTCCTTCCTCCTCTTCCTTATCTCCTCTCTCCACACCTTTTGGGAGACGGGCTTCACTACCACTGCTCTCTCATTCATGTTTACATCCTTCTCTATATATTCGTCCCGTCTCACAAATTATTCCCAGACCCCATTTCCCTTTTTACTCTATTGGTTTATGTCCTCTCCATCCTAATTTGTTTTTCTCTCTCTTTCTCTCTCCATCCTTATTTGTTGTTTCTCTCTCTTTCTCTCTCTAGCTTCTAGGTGGATATAACTCTAACTACATCAATTCTCTCATCCTTCTCTAGCCTCTCTCTCCTTATTCATTTCTTCATCTGCCCTTCCTTCTCTTTATTTATTCTCCTTCCCCATTTCCCCTCTTTATTTCCTTCCTAAGCTGCATAAAATCGTCTAATGAAAGCCAGAATACATGTCACAATTCGTCATAATCATCAAGGGGGTAATGTTATTTGACTATATTGTATTTACATTTATATATCAAGCCATTGCCTGTAAACCTATTGCATCAATGTTGCAGCTTGAAAGACTTAAAGTTTTCTTTTTGCATATAATATAAGACAATATTTGGCAGCAGAAACGAACGTTATATGATACAGATTTGAAAAGTTTATAAATGTATTTCATAATGTGTACATTTTATATATTATGTTAGTCTTTCATGACATACTATTGTATGCAATCGATTATTCTGCCAAAGAATGACTAATGGTAGAAAGGGATCAATTAACATTTTGTGCAGGGTAAACATCTTTTGGATACTAAAACATCTATTATCATACCTGCTTAACTCCCTCCGTCATATTATGTTTCAGTAAGTCCGAGGAGGCGGGAGCCCGGTATCATTGCCACTGTACCCCACAACTGATGGGCTGGTCTATCAGAGTGAGAACTGAGCGATCTCTGCCATACCCATTGCTTACTCTGACTGTTCCTTTTACTTATATATTTTCTAGATCTCAAGTGACGGCGCCTCTTCCGTGGATTGACCTCCCAATCTACCAAGATTGGAAGCCAAAGTGTCATATTTTTCCTTTGCCCCTCAACTTTCTCTTCATAATTGCTGAGGGGCACAGGGCCCTGGGTGGGTCTTTGGTTTCCCGGGCGTTTCCGCACCCTCCTCAGCTCCCCGCCATTGAGTGGCTACGGTCACCCAGGCTTTATTGTGGTCGGCAGGGAGGGTTCTGTGGGGGCGCTCGGTTATGGCCTTGGCCTTGCACGGGGCCTTGGGGCTGTTCGGCCAGACAGCTTGGGGAACAACAAAAACAACTGTCAAAACCACACTGCGGGACCGTTAGAATTGTCGGAGAAACTTGGGTTGCCACCAATCGACAGATTTTCATCTAACTTACCGAACTTACTGAGCTCCATATGACGCTAGAGCGTCATATAACTTATTAGAGAGCTATGAAGATAAGTCCATATGACGCGATCGCATTATATGAGTTATTTTGCATAAGTTACTTATGACTGTTACGACCGGGCACTCGGGTACACAAGGGCTCTCACACAGGACTCGAGTATGGCTCGCTGCCACAACGGAAACACACGATCCCAACCCCAGAGTACTGCCAGCCGAACAAAAAACACCAATACCCTCCAGAGTTCTATCTGCTATAACGGGGTATACAAGAACTCGGTACTAGCGCTTCACAACAGACTAATAAAGAGACGGGAGTTATCTAGTCTGGTCAACAATCAAACAAAGAAGTAAATACAACAACACCAAAGAATAGTGTTGGCCGAAGCCGAAGTAATCCACCCTTGACTAAGAACTTAAGAAGTCCTCCACCCTCTACTTCGGATCGGCACTATTACGTTACGTTAAACAATAGTCCTCGAGCATCGAGCAAGGAATCTTCTGATAAAGTTAGATGCTTCTCGGATACTCGTAAGAAGTAAGTATCGGATTTTGAACAGCAATTCAATAAGCAACACACTGGCAATTAACTAACATTAAAGGCTTTAAATTGACATAAGAAGAATTATAAGAATAGACAATAGTAAATGGCAAACATTAAAAAGAAGTACTCCGACAATGCACTGGCAATAGCCTACTAGGATTGTGCTCGTGGGCCACTAATCTCTAAAGTAGCTAAGCGTGCCACACATGAAATCAATAGTGCATAAACAATAACATACATAAGGAAAGCTTCAATACTATGCTGTATCTGCTGACCGAGCAAAGTCTAGCTGGGATGTAGTAGGCTAGGAAACAATGGCTGAGCAAGCGGCTCGTAGCCTAGCGAGGTCCTTAAGACTGTGCGGCCAAATTACGTTAATTGACGGGATGCTCTCTTGAGAGATCCAGATCACTAGTATCTGGTTCTCTCCTGGCGATCCTCTCAAAGTCAAGCAAACGAGTTAGCACAGTGTTGGGTGGCAGAGGCAAAAGCCCTCACTCGCAACACAGCGCTAAACTCACAAGGAACACAGTCAGAAAGACCACCTAGGCTTCCCAAGTCTCCGTTGCGATTGTACAGGTTCAACAAAACCTAATACACATAGGGAATCACAACTCCAGTAGCCTTATCCCAGTCTAGCATTACTTAAACCAGCAGAAAACAGGAACATGAATAATCATACACAGGGAAATGCATATACGAGTGCAACAAACATTAATCAATCCTATTCTAGTTATCCCTTCCAAAATAGGCTATCTAATAGGCATATATCTCGTGAGAACTCAAGCGATAATACTTTGGCTGACTAGCTCTGCACCAAAGGGATCATTGAGGTTAAAAAGGGTCGGGAAAAGAAGAAGGTAGGCGGTACAGAGAGTAGAGAAAGTTCACATCAGTCGGAAGAATATGTATAGTTGCAAGGGATATGAGAAGTCGCTCTGCCTAATGAGTTCTGAAGAATATGTGGTGAGACTTCCCTTTTTATACTCGGCCCTCTAGTGAGCATATCGCAAACTACTAAGGACCGCCCACTGACAATCATTACGTAATATTCTCTCTCAATCTGGGATCGACAAAGGATTTCCCACGCACTGAGGGGGAGGAGGGGTGAGGGAGGAGGGAATTAGGCCTACCTGCCGCGTGGCACACTCACTGGCCCCCGTTACGTAATCTCTCTCTCTCCTCTCATCATTACAAATAAGTCCCACACATAATACTTATAACTAATGATATAAAATAGAACTCGTTGACTCAGATGAAAACAAAATACATATTTATAATACTTATAGTACAACGGCTCACATAAACTAAGTTAGGAAACTCTACACAGACTACAGCCAAAGTTCCTGCCTTGACGATCCTAGCGAGAGTGGGGCCTGACTCGGCGTTCTGTACAGCATGCTCATACTCGACATGCGTCACATGACGCAGTAGCGTCATATGAGTCTGAAGGAGTTAAGGGGATGGCAGGCTAAATTAATAATAATTCACTAAATATAGTCAAGGAACAGGCAGGGTAGGTATTGATATGATATTTAAGGTAGTATAGCGCTAAATGTGTTGGTTTATAAGACTTCGATCTCGGGCACGATTTTTGATCAAATTTTAATTAATAAAATTGCTTGTACTGTAGATGCATAAGGTAAAGAATATATATATATATATATATATATATATATATATATATATATATATATATATATATATATAAACTAATAATAATAATAATAATATATATACATAATATAGTTCAATTAATAAAACCTATCTCACCCAATCAAATGTCTGGGGAGAACAAGCCGTGCAAGGATATAAACATTTGTGTGTTTCCTGTATTTTCAAGAATGAATGCACTATAGGTTAGTCTGTGACAACGATGTCATATGGCCCGCATGTCCTCAATAATCTCTCTCTCTCATGTCGGAGTTCTATCGAAATAAACTCCCACGACCTCGGCTGAGTAGAGTGGCTTCACTCTTGTAATGCTATTGTCTTTGGTTTTGTGGACAGAGAGAGAGGGGGGGGGGGGGCATGCATTGTTTATATTTATATTTTCATTGTGAAAATATCCTACCTCGTAAACAGTAACATGATGTTTTGCAATAACGAAAAGTCAATTTATTATTTAGCGGCTATTATTGTTTACAATGGCTGCACTGAGTATACTCTTACTTGTTTAATGTTCGCTTCAATAGTAGAATTATACACATGATAGATATCGTGGATGGATATTGTCAATATTGGCGGATGTATTTACTAATTATTATACTGGAAAAGCATATTGTTATGGACAACTATTATATTTCTTTTAGTAGGTACCATGACCGAATTTATATTACATAAACACACTATTATATAATTTTGTTTTTCTTGACAGTGGTGTGACAGATTGTAGTATAATGTTGACATATGTGGATATATTACTCCTCCACC
>JBAKBP010032082.1:0-23623 GCA_037953745.1 Lithodes maja
CCACCACCACCACCACCACAACTACCACCACCACAACTACCACCACCACCACCACCACCACCACTACCACCACCACAACCTACCACCACCACCACCACCTACCACAACAATCTACCACCATTACCTACCACAACCACTTACCATCACCAGTTACCACAACCACCCACCATCATTGTCTACCAACATCATCTACTACTACCATCACTTACCACAACTAACTATCACCTTCTTCTACTAACATCACTTATATACCGTACAGTACTACTACCATTACCTACCACTACCACCTACCAACATCACCTACCACTACCACCACCTACAACCATACTGTCTTCACTCCCCCCTTGCCGAACCCAAGCCAGCCTCCAGAAGCATATCCATACTCAAATCACCTACCGATCCATCCAGTCACTCAAAGGCAACACTCAGCTACATGCACGCCCCCCTGAAGTCCATCCCTCTGAAACACTTTTTTTCCCATAAGGACAGAGTCCACCTGGCTAGGCTGCGATGTGGGAACCATCCAGCCCTTCCGAGTTATCAGAAAAGGGGGGACGACTCCATCCAGGACACCTGTCCAGGTTGTAACACAACACCGCACACTATCAAACACATTATGGAAGACTGCATATAACACACAACCACTTACGCCAGCAACACAACACACACTCCTTGATAACAGTGTGGGAAAAGCCGGTCTCGGCCATGGCCTTCCTTAGGAGCTCGGGATTATTCGGCCAGGCAGCCTAGGGAACGATTACTTCTTCTACTACTACTACTACTACTACTACTACTACCATTACCTAGCACAACCACCTACCACCATCGTCTACCACAACCACCACATACAATTATTACCTACCACAACCACCTACCACCATCTTCTACCAACATCACCTACCATCACCTGCCACAACAACCAACCAAAACAAACGTACTACCATATATACACTGGAACCACAATAAGACACCAAGAAAATCCCTCCCAGCTTTGCAACGCTGGCGAATTATTGGGGGGGATGATTTTCTTTGTCTGGCCCTCCTTCTTCCTCATGTTTAACCCCATTAGTTTTCAGATTTTAAGACGTTCGGCCCATTAGTTTGGCGGTTTTGAGACCATTCGCCCCATTTATTTGTCAATATTTAGAACCTTCGTGCCAATTAGGGGTAATTTTTTTCCTGACGAGCGATAGCGAGTCTGTATTTGTAGAAGGAACCAAAGACCGGGTCATTTTTCTACCGAAAAAATGTACAGATAAATCTTGCTGTGTGTGTGTGTGTGTGTGTGTGTGTGTGTGTGTGTGTGTGTGTGTGTGTGTGTGTGTGTGTGCGTTCGTGCGTGCGTGCGTGCGTGCGCGCGTTTTTTTTTTTTTTTTTTTTTTTTTTTTTTTTTTTAAAGTTTGATGTAGGCCTAGCAAGGAAATAAAACAAAAATGAACAAATAAATACATAAACCAAACAACAAACACTACCCCCTTAACTGAAACACACGTAGCAGTAAATACAATACACACTAATATATCAACCTCCCCTTTTGTGTTCACCTCTTCTGGGGCCCCACGCAGCCTGACGAACAATCTGCTAATTATAAATGTAAGCTCCGGTGATCGCCATTGTCTCGGGAAATGCGTATATACCAGTGAGCACAGCGTAATAATACCCTGTTTCAAGTAGATAGGCCAGAAATTATACCGTGTTTCAAGTAGAGAGGCCAGAAATTATACCGGGTTTCAAGTAGATAGGCCAGAAATCGTGAACTCTAACTTCTGCAATTAAAAAGGGCTAGAGCAAATGGACTGTGAATGTCCACGCTTATCCCTGTGTTAAGTAGATAGCTCAGAAATTATACCCTGTTTCAAGTAGATAGGCCAGAAATTATACCGTTTCAAGTAGATAGGCCAGAAATTATACCGTTTCAAGTAGATAGGCCAGAAATAATACTGTTTAAAGTAAATATGCCAGAAATTATACCGTTTCAAGTAGATAGGCCAGAAATTATACCCTGTTTCAAGTAGATAGGCCAGAAATTATACCCTGTTTCAAGTAGATAGGCCAGAAATTATACCCTGTTTCAAGTAGATAGGCCAGAAATTATACCCTGTTTCAAGTAGACAGGCCAGAAATCGTGAACTCTAATACCTCGAACTCAAAAATGGCTAGATAAGAGCATTTCCACACTTATCCCGGTTTCACGTAGAGAGCCCTACACCGTGAACTCAAACATCTGTAATTTAACCCTTTGAGTACCAGCGACGTCTTGTTATATTATATTCTAGCTGTATTTATACGAAATTATGCAGCTTAGGTAGGATCTGTGGTAGTTCATAGGCTTGGTTCCGATAGTCTGTAGCCTTATTATGGCTAGACGTCCTTCCTCACCTGAATAATATCGTCAAATAGTTGCCAGAATATGATGAAAAGGACGTCCCTGGTACTGAATGGGTTAAACAGGGCTAGAGCAAATGGGCTGTAAATTTCCACACTATACCCTGTTTCAAGTAGATGGATAGCCCAGAAATCGTGAACTCTAACCTCTGTAACTACAAAAGGACTAGAGCAAATGGGCTGTAAAATTCCGCACTTATTCCCTGGCTGACCCTTCCCAAATGGTAGAAATGTTAGCCTGATAACGCTAGTCGTTTGTTAGTTATAGAAGTTAAGGGGAGATGGGCCGTTTTTCTGGACACCTTTCTCCCTCATGTTTAGCCCCATTAGTTTTCAGATTTTAAGACGTGCGGCCCATTAGTTTGGTGATTTTAAGACCTTTCGCCCCTTTTCTTTGCCATTCATGTCATTTAGGTGTCGATTTTTTACTGGCGAGCGATAGCGAGCCTGTAATTTAGGAAACATGGGCCTTCGGCCGGGACATTTTTCTACCAAAAAAAATTACAAATTTATCTTGAAAACGGGGGTCTAGGGGGTGTTTTTTAAGCTTGATTGAGGTCTAGCGAGGTTAATATATAATAAATAAATAAATAAATTGACACAAACTAAGCACCTTCCCCTTAACCCCTTCTGTACCGGTGATGTACTTTTCACTCTAATATTGGCCACTATTGGACGATTTTGTACAGCTTATGAAAGACGTCTACTTATTCAAAGGCTACAGACTATCTATATTAACCCTTTTAGCTATCATATATCCTTCCTAAGCTTCATAAAATCGTCTAAATGTAGCTATAATAAAATAGAAAAGACGTCGCCGGTACAGAAGGGGTTAACGTAGCGTCTTTGGCATGCAAGTAGGTTGTTATTCCAATGATGCCTCGGAAATGAGAATTATTGGGAGATTCGGTTACTTTATTATTGTTCCTAGTGTAAGACTTTTGGGTATTTACATTCTTTAATCATGCTACTTGATTTCTTTGATATTCATGTAATTACTTTAGATGCTTATGTTCTGGGTATGGTGTCCCGAGTTCGAATCCCGGGAGGACCATAATTGGGGTTTGTAATTGACGATTAATGTTAAGAACGGAGTGTTACTTATTAATTTAATCACTCTACTTGATTCTGTACACGATTTCTTTGATATTAATTTAATTACTTTGCATAACTACTGTATATACAGTATAAGATTGCAATATATTATATAACAGTAATTAAAATAAGGCGGGAGGGGTCGTTTTTCTGGTCCCCCTTCTTCCTCATGTTTAGTCCCATTAGTTTTCACATTTTATGACGTGCGCCCCATTAGTGTGGCGATTTTAAAACCTCTCGTCCCATTTTGTTGTCAATACTAAGACTTCGTGTCATTTAGGTGTCGATTTTAACCTGGCGAGCGATAGCGAGCCTGTAATTTAAGAGGAACTGGCCTTCGGCCAGGACATTTTTCTATCGAAAAATTTACAAATGTAATCTTAAAGGAAGGTCTTGGGGGGGGGGGGGGGGGGGCCGGAGGTCTAAGGAGGAAACTAAAAATATGATAAAAATATACATAACTGAGGTTATAAATACACCCATCCCCCCTTAAATACACCCATCCCCCCTTAAATACACCCATCCCCCCTTAAATACACCCATCCCCCCTTAAATACACCCATCCCCCCTTAAATACACCCATCCCCCCTTCAAGTAAATAATTAGTAAACAATATATCCTTTGGTACTTACAGCGGGTTGAATGAACACAGTCACCAGCTTTGACTTCCTCTTACCTGGAAAGGAGAACAAGTAATATAAAATACCTGATAATTACTAATAAGTGTTAGCATAATGTACAATGTAATGGATGTACTGTACAATTAACACATTATATTAAATACACAAAACTCAAGAGCAGCAGCAGTGCACACAAATCTAAGCACACACTTACATAACAACATATAGTTATCGAAATAGCATCGCTCTTCATTCAATTTACATCAATTCAATATATTGTTGTTGATTTTAGGGCAGTTTTCCGTCCAACATATTTACACTTTATGTTATCCATTCACATCTAACTGCATCAGCCAAGCTTCTATAGTTTTAAATTTTCAAATACTTTCCATATTTGTTCTGGAAAATATTATGTAATATTGTGTAATATTATGTAATACCCTATTATGTTCGAACAAATTGCCGTAACGAACTTCAAGAGTCAATGGAATCTTATAAACAACATTAAGGGGGTACTGCTTGGTTTTTGGCATATATATTTATTTATTATTTTTTGTTTCCTCGCTATATCTCCATCTATCTATCTATCTATTGCCGGACGCCTTACTCCCCTTAATGAGGGTGGCCACACACAGAAGGCCCCCAAGCGGACCTATTCCCTGCAAGAGGGACAACCCGAGCCAGTTTACTGAAGGACTTACAGGATTGCCCACTCAATTTAGGATCCGTCCGACTCTGAGGCCCTCTATGTATCTTGTTAGCACTATTTTTCTACAGTGGTGTTCGGCTAGTCCATCCACTAACCTGCCTTACACTTAGATAAGCAGTACGGATTTGTATCAGGTTTACTCCCCTAGACAGGTTGCCGACCAATGCTGACGAGTCCCATCCACCCGGATTTTAATAAAGGTTGTCTCCCCTAGATGGGTTGCCGACCAAGGCTAACGAGTCCAATCCACCCGGATCCAATCCACCCGGATTTCCGGATCTCGGATCCGGATCTGGACCCGGATCTCCATCAAGCTTAAAAAAAAACACCCCCTAGATGAGGCGAAAGGTCTCAACATAGCCAAACTAACCGTCTTAAAACCTCAAAACTAATATGCTAAACATGAGGGAGAAGGGGGATTCATAAAAAACGAGTACTACCCCCTTAACAGCCGAATTGTTAACCCATTTTAATAGTATATGCTGACTATCATTAGCCTATTTTATTCAACTTAGGCAGGATTTGTGGAAATCAAAACAAAGCTCAGTTAACTTTGATCCCATCTAGCCTATGTCTATAGGTCCTTCCCAAGCTGAACATATCGTCTAAAGATACCTCTCCCGACGAGCAAGAAGCAAAGCGTGATCCGATACTGGAAGAGTTAAGGGGGGTCACCTGCTTTTTTTTTTATTTCGCTTCTTTTCTCTCTTTCTCTGGCTTGTATCCATTCGGCCCCAGTCAGCCTACTGTTTTAAGACGTGTATCCCCATCTAGGTGTCGATTTTTTTCCTGGTGAGCTATAGCGAGCCAGCATTGTATGGAGAAATCCGGCTTCGCCGGAGAAATTTTTCTATCGAAAAATTTACAAATTTAGCTTGCTGTCAAAACAAAAAATATATATACTGGCTCGCTACCGCTCGCCAGGAAAATATTGATACCTGGATGGGGGTAAAAGTCTTAAAACAGTAGGCTGAATGGGGACGAATGGATACAAGCCAGAGAGAAAGGGAAACAAAGCGAGGTGGGCTCCTTAAATAAATGGGAAGGCTATTATAGTAATGATTGGTGAAAGGGAACAGGATTTATTACCATTTCCAAATAATTGCAATATAATATGATTTAGGCCTACTTAGTATTAAGGGGAGATGGGCGTATCTATTTGCTTGTTTAATTATCTTATATAATTATCTTAGTTTCCTCCCTAGACTTCCCTTAAGCTTAAAGAAACACCCCCAAGATCCCTCTTCAAGGTAAATTTGTACATTTGTTGATCAAAAAATGTCCCGGCCCACAATGAAGGCTCGCCAGAAAATTAATTGACACCTAAATTGCACGAAAGGTCTTAATGTTGACAAAAAATGAGTCGAAAAGACTTAACAAAATTGTTAACCTCTTTTTCGTCTTTAATAATAGTGTAAGGAAATGTCTGCAAACGAATTTACGAATAACATTGTCTATATATCAACTACACAACTATCTATACTATTTATTGTAAGGCAAGCTCTAACCAAAAATAAATCCAGATAGTTATAATTGCATATAAAAATGGGGGGGGGGGGGCCGGGGTCGACGAATTCTTACGAGTGGACAAAAGACTATGGTATCCGAGTGTACAGTCGGTCCTATAATATAGTGATGTTTCGGCACCAAGTATATTTTGATCAATAATTGGTATCTCAGAGAGAGAGAGAGTAACCCAGGTATGTAATTAATTTTTTTTTCTCCACCAACCAACTTCACAGATCTCTCTCTCTCTCTCTCTCTCTCTCTCTCTCTCTCTCTCTCTCTCTCTCTCTCTCTCTCTCTCTCGGCCATGGTACTCACACCTACTTTCCTGTACAATCTCAAAATTTGCTGACGATACAAAACTTGCAAATAGCGTACTCTCAAAAGAACAAGTTGACGATATGCAACACAATCTAGATAAATTGTCATGTTGGGCCCAAATTTGGCAAATGAGTTTCAATGCGGATAAATGTAAAGTACTACATATCGGATACCTAAATGAGAAAGCAAACTATTCGATGAATGGCACTCAGCTTAAGAATGTAAACAGAGAAACCGATCTGGGAGTAACAATATCGAGTAACCTAAAACCGAGTCAACAATGTTCAGAAGTTGTTAAGAAGGCAAACAAAATAATTGGCTTTATAGGCAGGTCATTTGAGCATAAATCCAAAGAAGTTATCCTAACCCTTTACAATTCCTTAGTCCGCCCTCTTCTGGAATACTGCGTTCAATCCTGGTGCCCTTATTACCAAAACGATATAAACAAGCTAGAACGAGTTCAACGTAGAGTTACCAAAATGATACCTAGCCTAAAGAACAAACCATACGAAGAGCGTCTTAGAGAATTAAATCTATTTCCTTTAACCCAGCGCAGATTAAGAGGCGACTTAATTCAAGTGTTCAAAATCATCAAAGGCATCGACAATATGAACTGTAGTAAGTACTTCACTATCGACCAATCTAATTACACGCGGGGAAACGGTTGCAAATTATTGGTAAATCTTTTAACTCACACGAATCTAAGAATTTCTTCTTCAATCGAGTTGTCAACTTGTGGAATGGGCTTCCCCGAAACGTTATAGACTGCATCACCGTTGATTCATTTAAACTCCGCCTAGACAAATATCTCGCATCAAACCCGCGACTGACTGCGTTTATAAATGAATAACTTTATTTTATCCCCCCCTCAGTTACTAACCCATCTGTCCCCTACTAACTTCCTAATCCTGCCACGGACATTAGTTCCAGGGCAGTAATTCCCTTTCCAATGTTCCCTTACCCACTCTAAACCACTGTTTGGACACTTGATCCTCAGTGTTTTGGAGGACAAGCAACCTAGAAGTCTCACTAGATCTGTTGTTGCTTGATTTCCTTTGTACTCCTTTGTACTTTCCCACTCTCTTTATTTGCTTTAGTTTCTCTCTTTTACTTTTCGACTCTCTTTATCATCTTCAGTTTCTCTCCGGAGCATCTTTCGAGTATCTTTATCTTATCTTAGTTAATTCGTTTGTATCCTTATTTTATCTTAATTATCTCTCGATTATCTGTATTTTCTTTATTTTCTCTTTATTATCTTTCGTGAATCTTTATTAACTCGTTTGTATCTTTATTGTATATTAAATTTGTACATTTTTCGATTGAAAAATTTCTCCGGCGAAGCCGGATTTCTCCATACCATGCTGGCTTGCTATCGCTCGCCAGGAAAAATCGACATCTGGATGGGGATAAACGTCTTAAAACAGTTAGCTGAATGGGGCCGAATGGATACAAGCCAGGGAAAGAGAGAAAAGGAGAAAAAGATATAAAGAAAGAAAGCCGGTGACCCCCCTCAAGAAGTATAACATATTATCAGGTCCAAGCTTTTGTTGGCGTTGCAGCATTCGTATGTACACAAAGTGTATTTTGCTTTGTTTACCTTTGTATAATTATGAGGCAGTTTATAACGGCGTGCACTGCCTTGATTGGCAGGGCTAGGGCGTGCCCTTGTTACAGGCACTGAAGGGGGGTCACATTTTTTTTTTTTTTTTTTATCTTTCTCTCCTTTTCTCTCTTTCCTTGGTTTGTATCCATTCGGCTCCATTCAGTCAACTGTTGTAGTACGTTTATCCCCATCCAGGTGTCAATTTCTTCCTGGTGAGCGATAGCGAACCAGCATTGTATGGAGAAATCCGGCTTCGCCGGAGAATTTTTTTCTATCGAAAAATGTACAAATTTAGCCTGCTGTCAAAATCTGTAAACAAAATATGCTGGCTCGCTACCGCTCGCCAGGAAAAAAATCGACACTTAGATGGGAGTAAACGTCTTAAAACAGGATCGAACTGCCGACCCTTCGATCAGCAGTCAGACGCGCTACCGTAGAAAATAATAAATTATTCTTTTAATTTGATCGCATATTGATATGTGAGAATCGAAATAGAACGAGTTACTAAACAGAAATGAATTATCACATTCCTAATTAAATTCGCCTGCAGCATTAATTGTTAGACAAATTGAGATTAAATTGCCTTTAAACCGTAATCTCCAAAAAAAATGCGGATTTCTTCATATAATGCTGGTTCGCTATCGCTCGCCAGGAAGAAATCGACACCTAGATGGGGATAAACGTCTTAAAACAGTAGGCTGAATGGGGCCAAATGGATACAAGCCAGAGAAAAATAGAAAAGGACAGAACAAAAACAGGTCACCCCCCTTAAGGGCAGATTTATTTATTTATTTATTTTTGTTGCCCCCTTTCTCCCTCATGTTTCGGCCCATTAGTTTGGTGATATTAAGACTTTTCACCCCATTTCATTGTCAATATCAAGACTGTTCGTGCCATTTAGGTGTTGATGTTTTCCTGGCGACCGTTAGCAAGCTTAAATTTAGGAGGAACCGGCCTTCAACCGCAACAATTCTCTACCAAAAAATGTACACTTTTATCTAGAAGTGGAATATTGGGGATGGTCTTTTAAAGCTTGATGGAGGTCTAGGGATGAACAAAAAATATGTATATTACATAATGTAAATATATCGACCAATAAATAAACCATTCACCCTGAAGCCCAACTGGCCAAAATAAATAAGTGAAAATGTGATGAAGAACGTTAGCCACAATCAACAAAATGTGATGAAGAACGTTAGCCACAATCAACAAAATGTGATGAAGAACGTTAGCCACAATCAACAAAATGTGATGAAGAACGTTAGCCACAATCAACAAAATGTGATTAAGAACGTTAGCCACAATCAACAAAATGTGATGAAGAACGTTAGCCACAATCAACAAAATGTGATGAAGAAGAACGTTAGCCACAATCAACAAAAGGCTAGATTACAATTCCGGACAAAATGTACGTCTTTTTTCTCAGAACAAGTACAGCGGCAATATCTCCAACTGTGCTATTTGGTATTTGTATCTATGCTATTATATCTATGTTGTGTTTCAGTTCGTGCTCTGTCTCGAGTCGGCCACCTCCAGCTATGGGGTATGTGCCTGGGTAAATATATACACATACATATCTATTTCAAGCAACGTAATGTCAAACTAAATATACAGACTTAAGCTACTCATTGGTTTGTGCATTTCTGTTGTTTGCAATAATTATTCATGTACTAATACACAGTTTAACCCCTTCAGCACCATAATACGTTTGATTCTGGCTAAAATCGACAAACTAATGGGGGCGAACATCTTAAAATCTAAAAAAAAATAATGGGCCGAACATCTTAAATTCTCAAAACTAATGGGGCTAAACATGAGGGAGAAGGCACGGAGGGGCCAGACATTCAAAAATCTGGAAATCTTGCCGACTGTTTCACCAGCGTCATATTGCGCTAATTGTTCATGAGTCCGAGAGTTGCCATGGTAACCGGCTCATGTTTTCACCACCTAGCGCCAGTTATAGAGGTGTGTGTGTGTGTGTGTGTGTGTGTGTGTGTGTGTGTGTGTGTGTGTGTGTGTGTGTGTGTGTGTGTGTGTGTGCGCGCGTGCGTGCGTGCACAAAACACTCTACTGGCAAACAAGGCAACACCCAAACTACCGCAGGAAATGGAAACCAGACTAGCGACCAACGGAAAGAGAAGGTATGCTACTATTACAAAAACAACAAGTGTAAATATGGACTAAGGGGCCGCGATTGTCTGTATGCTCACCCCAGACTGTGCACTAGGTATATGGTAAACGGCTGTGACCCAGTAAAAGGGTGTAAAAAAGGTAAGGACTGCGTCTATCTACATCCACCAATATGCTATGGGTCAGAAAGAAAACGGGAGTGTTTGAATATGGAATGTAAAAGACTACATTTGAAGGGCACTCGCCGCTACCCCCCCTCTGACCATCAAACTACCTAACAACAAACAAGGCAACAGGCAGCCCCCGCCAAACAACTACCCGCTCGGTCAACCATACCACCACCAGCCCCTAAACCACACAATGCATGGGAAAGTGGACCCCCACACCAGCCTGAAAAACAACAAAATGCTAATACACAGTTTTTTTTATTGCAGCAAATGCAACAAATGCAACAAGTACAGCAACATATACTGCAAGTGCTGAAAGCAGTGCCGTGGCAGTGGGGCCCCACGCACCCGCTACAAGGATACCAGCAACAACAGGTGGCAGCAATGCCGACAGCCTTTATAAAAATAATCACTCTAAATATTGCTGGCCTCTTACCATACAAATTTAGAGGCAAAATAAAATTACTCTCAGAAGTGGCACAAACTGAAAATGCTTTTATAATCTCCCTAACAGAAACACACCTAACAGAGGAAATCAGAGAAGCTGAAATAAAAATACCAAACTTTGTATCATATAGAACGGACAGACCAAAACCAAAGAAAAAAGGCAGTGTCATCACCTACGTGGATGGCCACTTTGCAGCTGGGACACAAGTTCTCCAATCAGAATCAAACTTGTACACATAATCCCTGGTACTATACATTAAAGACCTTGATTGGGTATATATAAATATATACAGGCCACCAGCGTGCCCAACAAATAAATTTAATGACCAACTAACAAAGATTAGAGAAGTAATTAACTCACTACCACCACCCATGCCTACCATTATGCTTACTGGTGATCTAAACTTCCCGCTCATAGACTGGGAGTTGGAGAGTGTATATGGAGGAGCAGGGGACATGCGGACTCAGGCAGAAGCTGTCCTGAACTTTGCAGAGGATTTCTGTTTACATCAAGCCATCAACACTCCCACAAGAGGTGACAACATACTGGACATTGTGATGACAAACAATGATGACCTTTTACATAATATTACTGTAAACAAAACTAATCTCTCAGATCATTACATCATAACCCTGACAACCAGCTTACCTACAAATATGCAAACTAGAAGAATTCCCAGTGCAGCACAACAAGCACCAAATTTCAGCTGAATGAACTTTCACAGCGAGTCAGTCTGCTGGGAAAGTTTAAAGAGAGACCTCGGTGAAGTAAACTGGGATTCACTCATGAAAGACTGCGATCCTGAGGCCCAATACGACATACTGACGACTAAATGCTTGGAAATATCAGAGAAATATGTACCGTTGAGGAGATCGTCTAATAAGACCTCTCCTTATAAGGGTAACATACCAAGGGACCGAAAAGTTCTGATGCGAAAGAGAACAAAACTAAGAAAAAAACTCAAGAACACCAACAACATTGAAATACGGACGCAAACCGAAAACAAAATTACCATCATAGAAGAAAACTTAAAAGGTCAGTTAAATTAGAAGATGACTGGAAAGAAATACAAGCCGTGGCATGCATTAAAACCAATCCTAAATACTTTTACAAGTATGCCGCAAACAAGTCAGTAGTGAGAGCGAGTGTTGGCCCTCTGACTGACTCAGACAGCCGAACCATAAACGAACCTCAAGAGATTGTTGAAGAACTACTGCTCCAGTACAGAAGTGTCTTCAGCAACCCTGTGAAAGACAAAATAATCAACTCACCTATGGACTTTTTTCGTCACGGTACTGACTGCACATCAAAACTGACGGACATAACTTTAAGCAGAGACATCATAGAAGGAGCAATTAAAGAGATGGCTACTAACTCGGCAGCTGGTCCCGACCACTTCCCTGCTGTGCTCCTTAAACGTTGTGCTAAAGAGCTGAGCGTTCCTTTGCTCTTTCTTTATAGAACTTCATTAGAATCTGGTATAATACCAAAGAAATGAAAAAGTGCCAACATCACACCAATCCACAAGGGAGGGTCGAAGACAAAGGCAAAAAATTATCGACCAGTTGCCTTAACCTCCCACATTATTAAAGTCTTGGAGAGAATAATGGTTAAGAACATGGCTCAATATCTCGAACAAAACAACAAAATGAACCAAGACCAACATGGTTTTCGCACTGGGCGTTCATGCCTCTCCCAACTGCTCGCCCACTATGAAACAATTTTAGAAAAGCTGGAATATAACACAAATTTTGATGTGGTCTATCTTGTTTTCGCAAAAGCCTTTGACAAGGTAGACCACTGCATTTTGTTACACAAGATAAGACAAATGGGCATTACTGGAAAGCTCGGGATGTGGCTGCACTCGTTTCTTACTGACAGGGAGCAGTGTGTAGCGGCTAGCGGTGCAGTGTCTCGGCCGTCGGTGGTCAACAGTGGGGTGCCACAGAGATCGGTCCTTGGACCTCTTCTATTTCTGATCCACATATCCAACATAAACAGACACGTCTTACACTCGTCTGTAGCTTCTTTTGCCGATGACACCAGGGTACTGAAGGAAGTTTCTTCAGTATCGGATGCCGAAAAATTACAAACTGATCTGGCATCACTTTACTCGTGGGCAGAGCATAATAACATGTCCTTCAACGACAACAAATTTGAGCATATACATTACAGTTCAGGGGGAATCAATTACAATGCACACACGTTTGCAGCACCGGACGGTTCACATATAGACACCAAGGAGTATATAAGAGACCTAGGAATTATCCTCAGTTGTGACGGAAACTTTACCCAACATATACAAAATGTGGTAAAGAAGGCACGAAGCCAGGCTGGCTGGATCCTTCGCACTTTCCGGACACGTGAAAGGCTTCCTATGCTGGCGTTATACAAGTCACTCGTGATACCATTGCTAGAGTATTGTTGTCAGCTGTGGAGTCCGTGGCGAGCAGGAGAGAAGCAGTCACTTGAAACAGTACAACGATCTTTCACCGATAGAATATCTGACGTCCGACATTTAGACTACTGGGCAAGGTTACGTGAACTCGACCTTTACTCACTAGAAAGGCGTAGAGAAAGGTACGCTATATTATACATCTACAAAATATTGACCGAAAAATCTGTAAATAACTTTAATATATGGTTTAGCGTCCACCAACGACGGGGTCGGCTCTGCCATATTGAAAGGATATACCCCAGAGCAAGTACATGAATCAAGACGCTCAAAGAAAACGCTTTTGCTATAAGAGAGCCACTCCTTTTCAATGCACTGCCCAGACACCTGCGTGACTCAACGGAACATAACCTTGAACGTTTCAAGAACCAACTAGATAAATTCCTACGGATAATACCCGATCAACCCAAGCTGCCACATTACCACCTCTGCGCTGCCAGCAACAGCATCATAGACCAGATGGCGAAGAGACGAGCAGACGGGTTATACTAGTGGCGGCGCATCAGCCTGGCCACGGGCAGCAACTACTGCCTGAAACTACTCACCACAGGAACCACAGGGTGTGTGTGTGTGTGTGTGTGTGTGTGTGTGTGTGTGTGTGTGTGTGTGTGTGTACTTACTCTAGTTGTACTTACTCTAGTTGTATTGCGGGAGTGAGCATGCTCGTTATTTCCCGCCTCCTATATGTGTAGGTGTTATATGTATCGTTGGAATGGCTGTGGATGTGTGTGTAGTCTGTATTTTTAGCCAATTGGCGACATCGGAAACGAAGGCTTAGGGTGGATCTGTATGGTACCAGTCTCACTATAGACGGTACCGTCTCGCCCGAAGGCTTAGGTAGCCATCAGCTTAGGTGAACCATATGATACCCATCTCGCCTTGTACCATTTTTGCCAACCCCAGATGGGACGTCACAACGTCGTCCACTTATTCCAGGTACCTATTTACAGCTAGGTGAACTGAGGCTAACACATGAAAGGAGACGAGCCCAATTTGTCTCCGCCCGGCCAGGGATTGAACCCCCGACCCCTCGTGTGTGAGACGAGAGCTCTACCTACTAGGCTACGGGCTGTGTGTGTGTGTGTGTGTGTAGTACACACAGTACAGTAGTACAAAAGACACGCGCCCAGGTTGGCTGGGTATTGCGTACTTTCGGAACTCATGAAAGCGAACCTATGTTAACCCTGTATAAGGCCTTGGTAATACCACTCTTGGAATATTGTTGCCAGTTATGGAATCCCTGGAAGTCACGAGAGAAACAAGCATTGGAAGGCATCCAGCGCTCCTTCACTAGTAAAATAGTGTCTGTGAAGGAGGAAGACTACTGGCAAAGACTTAAGTCTCTAAACTTGTACTCTCTAGAACGACGCCGAGAAAGATACTTGATCATTTATACCTGGAAAATTCTCAACAACTTAGCCCCAAACCTGCTGGGAGAGGAAGAAAAGGAGTTGATAGAAATAAAAGAAAACCAACGACTGGGCCGTATGTGTATTATCAGGTCAATTAACTCAAGAGCACTGACAAGAGTTAAGACACTTAAAGAAAATGCCTTCGCTACACGGGGTCCGAAGCTCTACAATGCACTGCCAAAAGAAATAAGAAACCAAAACTACCCAACCGTTGAAAAATTAAAAAAGGACTTGGATGATTTCCTGTCATCACTGCCAGACCAACCAATCCTACCCCACTACTACCTCCGTGCTGCCAGCAACAGCATTCTTGACCAGCTGGCACAAGGAGGGTAGATGGGATGTACAGTGGCGGCGCCGCAACGGCGTGGACCACGGGGCGCTAACTGACAGCCCTCAACTACAACCACACCACAGGTGTGTGTGTGTAGACTGAACGAGGTTATTAAGACTAGAACGAGGTGTGAGAGAGAGAGAGAGAGAGAGAGAGAGAGAGAGAGAGAGAGAGAGAGAGAGAGAGAGAGAGAGAGAGAGAGAGAGAGGGGGATTGCTAACTTGCTACCTAGATTCCTTCAGGCCAATCTAGACATACCGTACGTAAACAATTACAAGATATTTTGATAAACTAGATACATGAATTACCTGTAGCGCTTTTGATAACAGTGATATGGCCTGTATCATGATAAAATGACATACAAATATAGAAATTATGACACGAAAAGCAGGACGTTCAACCTTTAAGGCGAGTTTTTGTTTTTTATCTGGACCCCCTTCTCACTTATTGTCAGCCTCAGTAGTTGTGAGACTTTAAGACGTTCTCCCCACTAGTTTGGCGATGTTAAGACCTTGCCCATGTTTAGACCTTTTGTGTCACTTAGGTTGTTTTTTTTTCCCTGGCGAGCGAGACCGAGCCTGTAATTTAGGATGAACCGACCTTCTATCTATCTATCTATTGCCGGACGCCTTACTCCCCTTACGAGGGTGGCCACACACAGAATGCCCCCAAGCGGACCTATTCCCTGTGAGAGGGACAACCCGAGCCAGCTTAGTAAAGGACTTACAGGATTGACCACTCAATTTAGGAACGGTCCGACTCCGAGGCCCTCTGTGTATCTTGTTAGCACTATTTTTCTACAGTGGTGTTCGGCTAATCCATCCACTAACCTGCCTTACCCTTAGGTAAGTAGTACGGATTTGTATCAGGTTTACTCCCCTAGACAGGTTGCCAACCAAGGCTGACGAGTCCCATCCACCCGAATTTGTATAAGGTTGTCTCCCCTAGGTGAGTTGCCGACCAAGGCTAACGAGTCCCACCCACCCGGTAATCGACCTTCAGCCGGGATATTATTTTTACCAAAAAATTTAAAAATTTATCTCGAAGAGGGCCTTTTTTTATTATATTATTTAAACTTGATAAAGGTCTAGGGAGCCCCTCCCAAAATAAATCAAATAAATAAATACAATAAATACATAAATTAAGTAAATATTATAAATGGGAGTCTATATTGAGTATGGAAAATGTATAGGCACATACAGTATAGTAGGGTCATTTGCTTGGAATCCGTGACCATTTTGTTCCTACCTTTTTCTCTCGATGGATTTGACAATCTGAACCATTTTAAAGGAAAATTAGCTCCTATGCCCCTCTGAAAAATTACGGCTAACTCTGCTAGAGCCCAATATTCAAAATGGCCGCCAACGCCATCTTGAAAAACATGAAATGTAATATCTCTGGCATCAGATGAGCTACAAGGACGAATGAGGTGTCCTTTTTCACTAATGCTGGCATTACAAATCCACTGGAATGGTTATTGTATTGTATTGTATTGTATATTGTATTGTTGTTGTATTGTATTATACTAATCTGCCACTTCACTGTCACTACATGATTCACTGTATGAGCCACTATCAGAATCCCTGTCCTCACTTTCGCTGCTATCATCACTGTTGTTCTCTGCCTGCGGTGTATATCTAATATTACTTTTTTACTGTTTCAGATGGATCGCATGCCCATCTGATGAAAATCGCCGACTTGTGAAGTGACCGAAATAATGGATAATAGAAGAGAGAGTGAAGAGTTACCAGACAAGACATTAAATGAATACGAGTGCATTTTACTCTGTGGTAAGCGATGTACCGCAGATGATCGTTTGGAAAACATTACACCTGAGAAGTGGGAATCCATCCGGGAAAAGTCTTTACAATGGAAAGAACTTGATAAGTTTCAACATATACATGAAAATGTGGATTGGGAGAAGGGACCAAAGGGTCACCACATGCATATCACTTGTTACGCATCATTATCCAGCAAGCGCAAGCTCTCTCAAGCCGAAAAACGCAAACACAAATCCGAGGAACGTCTTGAAAGAGATGAAGCATCAGATCAACAAGACCCTTCCCCAGAGGCCAGTGCACCTAAAAGGCTCCGCTCCAGTATGGGTGTCTTTCACGATAAGACTCCATGTGTGTGGTGCATGAAAGGGGCATACAAGAGTAGTGATCGTGACAAGCAGATTTGACTCCTATCAACAGTAGATGCCTGGACTAAATTCAAGTTACATACTGTCCGTCTGGAAGATGAGGTCATGAGATTGAGACTTGACGCTCTGATTGCATCCATCCCAGATAGTCAAACAGCATTTGAGTTGGAAATCCGCTACCATCGTGCGTGCTGGCGCAAATATGTAAGCGACCACAAGCCCCTTTCAGATGAAAGCACTCAACATCTGCAGCGTGTAAACCTCCGAGAGGCCCAAGCTCTCTTCTTTCATCATATTCGCCAAGTCATCTTCAAAGACCATGAAATTCGCACACTGCAAGGCCAAGCACATTATCTCAAATCACGGACATAACTCAGTAGTAAAATCCAGCTACTTAAAGGAAATTCTCGTCAATGAATTTGGGGAAGACATCGGATTTCATGAACGCATTCAAAAGAATGTGAGTGAACTGGTATATGATACAACAGCAGCAGGTACATACATCGAGGCGGCAATATCTTCATTGGGTGTCAGCAATGATCAGTTGGTGATGAATGTTGTGGCACGACTCAAAGAGCAAGTCATCAGGACAAATACTATTCCCTGGCTCCCATATATACACGAGTTGGAGAGAGAAGAAGACCTCAGTGAGCTCCTGCTGAAGCTGCTCACATGGCTGAAACACCCAAATAAGTCTGCAATTGATGACAGTCCATCCGTCCGATCGATTGCATCTATCCTCACAAGCTACATCACTGGAAAACGCACTGCATTTGAGATAAATCTCTCTGTCTTGCTACATGGACTGACCAAGAGTAGGGAGATAGTCGACATAATGCACAAAGATGGACTGGGCATCAGTTACAATGACGTACTTATGCTGCGAGATTTTTGGGTGGTCAATGACCTCAAGTGCTCATCTGATTGCCCCTTCGAACTAGCTGAGGGTAAGCCTGCTATAGTCGACAATGATGACTTCAAGAGCGACACACTGACCGGTGCTGGCCAGTCACACCGCACTAATGTCATGTTTGTGCAGCCAGAATCATTTGATACAGAACTTCCTTCCGAGAATCACGAGGATAGACCAGTTCCCGGTGCCAACTTTGCATCAAACCTCTCGACAACTCTCAAAGAGCTCGGAAGTGAAATACAAAAAGTCAACCCATACAAGACAGCGAAGCGTGGGGAACCACCTCTCAGGACGCCACCAGCTGATCAAAGTACTCCTCCTGACACATCGGTGCAAAGAATTCGTGGTGTGATCCATGCATTGGCCAGGGCGCAAGATGACCGAACGAGACCTAAGCCAGAAGAACAGACTGTGCCTGGGTTTTCAGGGTTTCACGCCAGCATGTCAAATGCAGATGAGAAGAGTCGAGCAATATACCACATGACCTATCCCAACCCACCCAGTAAGATAATTCTCAATGATGTGATGTGTAAGCTTGCAAAATCAATCGAAGAAAAAAAGATGCCTTTTGCAATAAATGTTGGTGATCATCCTGTCTATGTGCTCATGCTAGAGTTGAAAAGTGAGAATGATGAGCTGTTCAGCAAAATCTTACCATTCATGGCACCCTTCCACATCCAAATGTTGTTCATCTACACTATATACAAGAGGTTTAAGGGATCTGGCATCTCAAATGTGTTGGTGGCAGCTGGTGTTATAGCAGATGGGTCTGTTGATCAGGCCCTTCGTGGAAAACATGTTAAGCGTGGGGTTCGCTGCTTGCGACTATTTTACGAGACTCTGGTCCACCATGTCATAGACAAACGTTTGGAAGATTCCCCTCTATCTGAAGAAGTAAAGGCATCCCTTGCCAAGCTTCGACATCCGATTGATGCACAGGAACTTGCAGATGAACATGCAGAGCTAGAGAGAAATGCTGAGCTGAAGGACCTCGTTGATGCTCTCTTCAAGGACTTTGAGGGTGCCCCACAAGCAGAATACTGGATGTCATTCATGGAAATGGTTGAGGTTCTAACTCAAAATATCCATGCAATCAGAACAAGCAACTGGACTGAGTTCAAGTCCTCACTCAAGCTCATGCTTCCTTTGATACAAAGCTATGATAATGACAAGTATGGTCGGCATCTCCCCGATTTCACCGCAGTGCTTGATACCCTTCCTGTCGATCAGGCTGCATTCATGGAGAGTGGTATATTTGCACAGTCAATGACAGGAAAACCATATTCGTGTGTCGCCCTCGACATATGGATAGAGTCAACAATGAATAAGGGCTCTAAGCTGAAGTCTGGTTGGTTAGCCATTCTGAACAATGACAAGCAGCTCCTCTCAAACACTCGGAATGTGAATAACATCAATCGGGTGAGAACAAAGGTCCATCGCCATGCTAATCGCAAGAAACAAGGAAAAGAGAAGCATGCCGATTGCTCGTCGAGTAAAATGAAGAAGGATGAACAAGCTGTACAGGATATAAGCGCATGTCTCACTGAATTCAAGTGTGATCCATTTGACCATACAAATAAGACACTTCGATCCCTACAGTCAGGAATCCCAGGCCTATGTCTGCCTGTCCGTTCAACCCAGTCCCCACTTCCCCCATCCATACCACTACCTACAAATCCGCAGGCAGAGAACAACAGTGATGATAGCAGCGAAAGTGAGGACAGTGATTCTGATAGTGGCTCATACAGTGAATCATGTAGTGAAGTGGCAGATTAGTATGTACAATTAATATAATACAATACAATAACAATACAATATACAATACAATACAATACAATAACCATTCCAGTGGATTTGTAACGCCAGAATTAGTGAAAAAGGATACCTCATTCGTCCTTGTAGCTCATCTGATGCCAGAGATATTACATTTCATGTTTTTCAAGATGGCGTTGGTGGCCATTTTGAATATTGGGCTCTAGCAGAGTTAGCCGTAATTTTTCAGAGGGGCATAGGAGCTAATTTTCCTTTAAAATGGTTCAGGTTGTCAAATCCATCGAGAGAAAAAGGTAGGAACAAAATGGTCACGGATTCCAAGCAAATGACCCTACTAATAAGCACGTTTTACATCAATGGGTTTCTTTACAGGGACCGAATGGCCGCATTTTGCTGTCCAATTCGTTGGATTGATAGCTAATGGTGTAGTGGGACATATCGGAAAATCCAAACATCCTTCCAGCGCCCTTCAATGTAATATATAATCCTCACTGTTTCTGCCTGTTGATCTTGGATGGCGTTGATAAGCATTTACATACTTTTGAATCGGCTCAATAAATATATCTGCCTCATTTCAAGCAAGTTATCACATGATTCGAATATACAATCCACAGCTGTGAAAACGCCTATTAGGGTACAGTATTACATTGTTGCTATTTTAGGACTCATTTGAATTTCATATTTACATAGAAATGGACTTCTTGCTGTCAGTCAAGTTCTGATCTCGTATTCCTACACCTTATGTATTATAATAGAGTCTGTGCATATTTCAGCGTGTGTGTGAGTGAGTGAGAGTGAGTATTTACCTAATTGTATTTAGCAGGATTGAGATTACTCTCGTAGTGATCCGTCAGCCTTTAACTTATCATATTTTACATTAAAAGCTTGAGTACTTTGTGCGCACACTAGGCCGTTTAGTTACTCATTCCACTTCTTAACATCTTTCCTAGCTCTCCTCCTTAACAGTTTATAGTCATGTCCTCTCGTCCTCCCCACCACTGGCAAAACAAAGTCTGTTTGATCAATATATTCCTTTCCGTGAACACACCTAAATAAAGCTATCATGTCTCTCCTCTTCCTTCTCTGTGCAAGTGAGGGCAGCCCCAGGTGACACAGCCGGTCTTCATATTGTAAGTTCTTTAACCCTGGCACCCATCTTGTTATCACACGCTGAATTTTCTCGAGCTTACTAATGTGTTTGTTCATGTATGTGTGCATGTATGTGTGTGTGTGTGTGTGTGTGTGTGTGTGTGTGTGTGTATGTCTGTGTAAAATTCGTGCATTAGTGAATACGTTTGCAGATACTTTGCATTATTTTTTACGCATTTGCATTGTGGGCGTCAGTGATTACATGCACACATTGGCAGTCATGTATGCATATCTACCTGTCGATTAATAAAACATGTCACCACAAGGTGTAATTCAAGATATAACCCTTTCACATGATCCCTGACCGTACATGGGAGAGTTGTATGTTGAAGGGAACCACACATTACATAATACTGTACACACACACACACACACACACACACACACACACACACACACACACACACACACACACACACACACACACACACACACACACACACACACACACACACACACACACACACACACACACACACACACACACACAGAAAAGCAGAGACAGGCCACCACACAGTACTTCTTTGATTTCCCATGGAATGATTTCTGCTTCCATGGCCGGGGACCCTCGGAGAGTGCTGAACGCATTACCGAGGTAATCCTATCGGGCATGGAAGCATACATTCCATTCTCTTTCTCTCAGAATAATGCTAAAAAATCTTGGTTTACTCACGCCTGTTCTACTGCTGTCCGCAATAAGGAGGAAGCATTCAAACGGTACCGACGCCTTAAAACTCAAGACTCTCATTCTTCATATGTTTCTGCCCGGAATCAAGCCAAATCTGTTCTTCGACTTGCCAAGCACTCTTTCATCAATAATAAATGCACTGAACTATCCAACTCTAGCTCTTCCCAAGCTTTCTGGCATCTAGCCAAAAACCTCTCCAACAATTTCTCTTCCTCGTCTTTCCCTCCCCTTTCCCACTCTGATGGCACAACCATCACTTCTTCCTCTGACAAAGCTAAACTCTTCGCTCAAACTTTTGCTAGAAACTCCACCTTGGATGATTCCGGTGCTATTCCTCCCTCTCCGCCCTCCTCTCTCTTACTTATGCCTAATATCCTAATCTCTTCTAAAGATGTACTTTCTACCCTCTCTGGGCTTAACACTAATAAGGCGTACGGACCGGACGGTGTTCCTCCTGTTGTTCTCAAAAACTGTGCTTCCGTGCTGACTCCCTGCCTAGGCAAACTCTTTCGTCTCTGTCTATCCTCTAACGTCTTCCCTTCATGCTGGAAGTTTGCTCACATTCAACCTGTCCCAAAGAAGGGTGACCGCTCTCAACCCTCCAACTATCGTCCAATTGCTCTTATCTCTTGTCTTTCTAAAGTTTTTGAAACTATTCTTGCTTCCAAATTTCTTAAGCATTTCTCTTCTCATAATCTGCTCTCAGATCGCCAGTATGGCTTCCTTAAGGGTCGCTCTACTGGTGATCTTCTTTCATATCTTACTAACTCTTGGTCATCCTCCTTTCGGGACTTCGGTGAGACTTTTTCTATTGCACTAGACATATCGAAAGCCTTCGATAGAGTCTGGCATAAATCTTTAATTTCTAAACTACCCTCCTTTGGTTTCTATCCCTCCATCTGTGCCTTTGTCTCTAATTTCCTTTCCGGCCGTTCCATAGCTGCGGTTGTGGACGGCCATTGTTCACTTCCTCACCCTATAAACTCTGGTGTTCCTCAGGGCTCTGTCCTATCTCCTATTCTCTTTCTAATTTTTATAAATGATCTCCTTAACTGTACCTTAATTCCCATCCATTCATACGCAGACGACTCAACCTTACACTACTCCATTAGTTTTTCAGAACGCCCCAGCCAGCAATCCCTCAACGACAAACGTAATGAAGCCATAGAACTCTTAAATTCTGATCTAAATACTATTTCCAATTGGGGCAGAGAAAACCTTGTTAACTTTAATGCTTCCAAAACCCAATTTCTCCATCTATCTACCCGTCAGGATCTCCCAGCGGACTATCCCTTATTCTTCAACAATACAAAAATCAACCCTTCATCTTCTCTCAATATTCTTGGTGTCTCTTTTTCTTCTGCTCTCATTTGGAAGGACCATATTACCAGTCTTGCTAAGGCAGCCTCCCAGAAGCTGGGTGTGCTCAACCGCCTTAGGGGGTTCTTTTCCCCTGCACAGCTTCTTGCTCTGTACAGGGGCATAGTGCGCCCTTGTATTGAGTATTGTTCACATGTGTGGGGAGGTTCCTCTCACACCGCTCTCCTAGACAAAGTTGAAAGGAAGGCCTTTCGTATCATTAACTCCCGTCCACTCACCAACTCTCTGCAATCTCTCTGTCTCCGCCGCAATGTTGCATCTCTCTCGCTATTCTATCGCTACTTATAATAATCAGTGTTCCTCAGAGCTATCCCAGTGCATACCACCTCCTTTACGTAGGGCACGTGGTACCCGTCTTGCAACTCAATCCCACCCCTACTCTGTGCAAC